>JAQFXZ010001056.1:0-13904 GCA_034694025.1 Ceratophysella scotica | reverse complement strand
CCATCAGGCATTAATATTAGTAACAATTAAATCATTCTAAATTACTAAACTACATCGTGTTCTGCTAGCTAGGCATTAATTGAGTAGTCATTCGAGTCAACTATCAATATTAGGCCACTTTAGCCAGTTCCAGAACAACCACAGGTTCAGGTCGTCTCCAGAAACCGAAGCTGCATAGAGTCAACAGGCGTGCCACAAGCCAAACGGCGTGAAGCATGACTAGCCGACGCAGTTTGATGCTAGCATGTGAGGAAGAGCATGAACGGGCTGGCGGAAGCATACGCGAAAACCAAACACTTCGAATATGTCTGTATGTAAAGCCAATATAACAACTGGCCTGCTGAAGCAAATGTTAGTTTTACCACTTGCCTGAGAAAAACCTACGAACCAATGAACCGTTTCAAATATGCCTGTATATAAAACCAATATACGAAAGTTGATGTTGTCATCTGTTGCTACGCTTCGTTCTACGAACGGTAACATACTCGATTTCCGATCGATACAACCTTAGTTGATGCGGTCAGAGTCAATTAGCCTTTAACGCCTCTCAAATGTAACCCCGTATGACATATGCTCGGCTCTTCGCGCGCTCCATCTGCTTGTGAAACAGATTCACTTACGGATGCTTGCTCCTATTCCAAAAAAGGCGACAGACGGACGGACAGGAACCATCGACCTTTTTGGTCTAAAACTGTCCATTTAGATATTTTTACCCAATTTTTTGCTGCAATGTAATTCAGATATTACGTACCTGTGGTGAAAGTTTCAGCTTAATTCATTCATGTTTCTAGGTTTGACAGCTATTCAAACACGCGCACGAACTTTTGAAATGTCCCTCGTAAATCTTGTCATTTTGTATCTTAATTTTTTTCCTTTTTGCAGTAAGGATTGTGCTCTTGCAAAGCTTTTTGCTCTTTTCTTTTTTCCAGCATCAGACGGACTGTAGGAGATTTTTACTGCCACACGTTGTTGTTCGGTCATTCAGGATTACCAAGTAAATACCCATATTTTTCGTAAAAAAATGGTTTTGACTCTTGTATTTTTTTCAAAAATCTAAATTCATTTAAAATTCAACCCAAAAATGGGTAATCTGGTATTCCTGGTAATTTCTATTCCATGGCATAAAATATGTGAATGTTGGAATGGATATTTAGTAAAAAAGATTCAATCATTTTGCATACATTTGTATTTTACACATTTTCCCGTTACTCAGTTCTATTTCACTTTGGCATATGTTTCACTGATAAAATGACATCTGCATATTCAAATCCACCCACACCAGGTTGTGATGCAACAACAGCGAATGTTCTCCCGTAATTATGGTTCTGATTTATGTATTGCAGGAAAATAGTCAAATCGTTGGGAATAAATGGGACACGGTTCCCTTGAAGATGAATACGTTAACTGTCTTAATTAAGGCTATAACGGCTTCTTTGAATTGCTGAATAACCTTGACTTGATATCATGTTAATATAATACACAGGTAACCCTACCTTACCTTACATGAATGTTACTGAATACCTGTAAGACAGGCTTCAAGGAAGGTACAGAATTCATACTCGTAGTAAGACCAATTGCACAAAAAGTGTGAGTAATGAAGTGAATGGGTAATCTCATATTATTCCATCCTGTAATTGATCGGATGCGTATGAGTCAACCCCAAATTAACACTGCCCGTTTCAAACTGAGTTAAAAAAATTTAATTAAGGCATACTCAAATTAAAGGTAAAACTGAACCAGGTGAAGTTAGTATGTACAAATATAACCAAATTTTGCTAAAAATGTCAAATATTGAGTATTTATTTCTTCAAATACAATAGTAAGTGAATATATTCACCAATCATCTTAGCTTCATGCTTTTCTGGAAAGCCAAGAGTGTAGAAATTCGAATGAGCAGAGCATATCATGAAATAAAATTTTAAAACAGGAATTGGATTTGGCTTCTACTTTGATTTGCTTCGAGCTTCTTTCTTGGGATTTGCCTTAAAGAGTTGTTTAACTGAGGGTTGTTGATTTTTGAGAGTAGCAGCAGTTCCGGGTTGAGTTCCAGGAGCAGTGTCACCTGGTGCAGCTTGGATCTGCAACAATTGTGTTTTATTTCCTTTCACCGGAGCATGAGCAGCGAAACGAGATTGTGCATGTCGCAAGTCGTGATGCCAATCTAAATGTTGCAACATCCCATCATACAAATATTTTAATTACGTTTGAACCTGACTGATGGGCTTACTTCCATTATTCAAATTCTCATTAGTCAAAACCGTCTGATGAGACTTTGATGTCTTAAATTACCTGGATCGAAGGCTCGAGCCCAAAGAGTGATATTGTCCCGGAGTGAGTGCATTATGGTTTGCGCACAGTCGACTAACTCCTCACTGACGCCTTTCATGATGTCCAACTCCATGATGGATAGGTCAAAAGTGTTCTTCGTAATTCGACAAGCTCTCTCACTATTTTCCATGAGGTCATACCACAACACGGCGTAGTTGAGTCCATTGGCCAGACGAATGGGATGAGTCACCGGTAGCTCACCAGCTCCAATTTTGGCGGCCGCTTTGTACGAGCCCATCGACAGCATTGTGTATTTTCGCCGTTCCTTTGGGCGGAATGTGATTTCCGTCAAGTAACGATAGAAATCTCCTTGCCTGTACGTACGACAAATATTTACATAAACTACTTTTAACAGAAATATATTGTATTCTAAATTCCGACTGTCCTCTAGCTATCGCTTACATTTTGAAGAAGAAAACTTTGGATTCTGCAGTTTTTGCATGAGTGATCAGATGCTTGTCCAAAATGTTGAGAATTTCCCAGGACAATCTCTTAATCTGGATTTCAATCTATAATTCGTATATGAATGAATTGGATATTAACTGATTTTCCAACATATTGTCGAGTGCTATAGGACTTAGCAAAAAATCCAATCTAATTTCCATGAAAAATTGACCTGACTTCGCCGAGGTGGAGGTGAGCCAACCGAGGGAATATTGCGAGGGCGTGAAGCCAATTCTAGGTTTAACGCCGCTCCGCGAAATCAGGCCAATTCATGCAAGTTGGATTGGAATTTTTGCTGAAATCCTATGGCACTCGACAGTAACACCAGCTTACCGAATGCCGGAAGTACATGGTCCGCCGAATTCTCTTATTTCGTCCCTTGCTCTCTGGCTTGGCTCGCTCCTTGAGTTCAATAGCAGTAATTTTCCTCCATGATTCTCGTCGAACCTTACATGCGTTCCCGTAGGCGCATGAGATAAGGTTACGTTCGTCGACGGTGACGCGGGCTCGTATAACTGCAACTTTCCGCACCCAGTACACCATTTCTGCAACCAAAATATTTGAAAAACGTTTAAACATTTTGAAAGCATTTTATTTAACGACACATGAGTGGAGATATTCCACAAAATTCCTCACACAATTGTCGGCCTTGTATTTTTTTTTGTATTTTACCATCCCATCTTTCAATAGTTTGACACATCTTGGCCTTGAACACTTGGTCATCCCGATCGGTCATTTGAGCATCAATTTGTTGGGAAACGGACAGAACTTTGCCCTTGCCTGCCTTTTTCAATGGGTTCTGACCGCTCTTGAGCATAATAGATTTCATCTCTGCAATTGCCCGCGAGGCCTTTGTCGTCAAACCCTTATTCGACTTCCCTGGTTGAATCGCGTGGGCGCTTTCATGTTCCTTGACTTCTTCTGGGGATGATCTCCTCTCCTCTTCCTGTTTCTTGCTTTCCTCCGAGGGCTTCTCATCTTCCGTTTTAGCCCCTCCTCCAAATGGAGTCGCATCGGGCTTTGTACTTTCTGAAGATTGTGTCTCTGGAAGGACAGGCTTTGTTTTTTCTTCCTCCACTGTGCTCGCGTCACCGATTGAACTGAGTTTCTTCGACTGAAGTTTTTCTTCAGCAGGCTTGTTTTCCTCCATCATGCTCTCTAGCAGCTTCATTGAAGAAGTAATAGGCGCTGTTGCAGCTGAGATTTCCTTTTCTGAAGCGGCTGGTTCAGCCATATTGAGGAATTATTTTAAATCAGGTACAAATAAAGTACAAAAAAACTTTTAACAAAAATATTAACGACCAGCAACGTTCAGTTCGAGATCCTATTTATATTTTGAAGCGCAATTGGTGATATTTGATTTTACAATGCAATCAAACAATTCGCTTTTGTTTATATTAAATATTAAATGGCATGGCAACACCTTAAATTTGATTTTTTGTTGCCTGGCGGGTGGCGAAGAAACAATGTTTTTTTTAACTCGTAATAAATTTTAATACATCAACTTAGTTGGCTAACTTCTTAATTTAATTGGCACTTCCATTTTAGACCAGAAAGGTCTTATATGATGATCGGCGATGTCCGTTGGCGCTTTTTTTGTACGTGGAGCAACTCGGGCATTTTGATCCTTTCTACTAGCAGCGGCAACGGCAATGCGCTGCACAGGGAGCATATATAGACACGGAGTAAAAAAAAATATTTTGACATTTAGTTCCACTTTAAATCTGAAACCATAAACAAATCCGTAACAAAAAACGTCATTTCAAAAAATCCCCAAATCAAGTTATACCATTTCTCATACAAAAAACTCCAATCGAGCAATTTTTAGACGGAAGCAGCCTACAGGCAGGCTTCCTGAGGCAGAAATTGTCGAACGGTACATTTATATGAAAAATGGTAATATCAGTTTTATATGTAACATGACTTTAAATGAATATCTCTTGCTTCTGCAATTGGACCAGTAATTCGGGCACAAGAGCTGAGTTTCAAAACTTTGAGATAAGTGAGACTGGAAATGATGATCTGGAGCTCGGCGTCATTGACTGCCTCTACAGGCCTTCCTTCTGAGGAGCAGGCAATAATCAGCTTTCTCAGATTCGGAAAAGAGTTTCAGCGTGAAACCCAGACTTTCCGGCCGGTCATAGACGGTCAGACTTTGCAGCTCAGAAAGTACCGTGCCCAAGAGAAGATTGCTGAAATCTGGAAATATTTCTTGGGTAAAGTACAACCGCATTTCCTTTATTTTCATCAACTTCTGAATGAACTGGGGCTCTCTGGAAGCGGACACACATCCAAATCCAACTCCAATGTTTTCCAGTTGGTCAGGTAGCGAAAAGCCCAGTTCTTCATACCTGCTAGCACAGACGGGACGGAACAAAAAGACAGAGGTCAACTGGGACTGAGATCGGAGGGAAGTGAAGACCTTGTTGTAGAAGGGGTTGACCAAAGTAAAAATAACAGATGAGGAGATTGAACTTCTCAAAATTGCTTCAAAGGTGTAAAATCGTAGATTAAGGGGAGGGTGACAGAGGAATGTCGACGAAGATCTTTCCAATAGACGTGTTAGATAAATGAGAAAGTGTTTTAGACCGACTCAACCGAAAACCACTTTCTTATTTCTTAATTCATAGAATTATCAATTCTAAGGTATGCAGCATCTCGGGATTTGTGGGAACCAGTCGCAGAATTAAATTATTAGGCACTTTCTGGAACCCCATTTTTTTCTTATGGGTTTTACAATGTTAATATTGGCGGGCCTCTGAGGCGAACACCAGAGGTTTATATGTAGGTATATAAAAAACGGCCAAATATAACAGGTCTATGGGGGTACAGATCCGACCGCTAAGGAAAAGTCCCGGAGACTCGAATCGAACGGGAACTTATAACTTTCAAGATTGAACGCATTTCTTCAAGTAGCTGTAACGAGATGAGCGTCTATGTATCAAAAGAATATGACTTCCTGATGACCAGCTCTTCAGATAAGAACCTACGTAAAGATATATGAAGGTAATTAAATCATCCAATTTTGCAAGTGATGAAGCGCTTCACCTAATGTTAAAGGGGTGATCGTTATGAAGCAGCAAGAGGTCAATGAGAGATGGGTGGAGAGGTATACAGTCAAAAGGAGGATTCTACGTCAAGTGGGCGCGGTCGTCTGGGCGCCGTCATTTGGGCGCCGTCACTTGGGCGCAGCCATATTTGGGCGCAGTCAATCGGGCGCCGTCATTTGTGTGCCGTCATTTGGGCGCAGGCACTTTTGGGCGCAAGTATACGAGGGTTGTTTGATAAGTAGTTGGACAAATGAAGACACGTGTAGCTAATGGACCAGTAGAGCTGGATTGCTCAAATTTCAAATTCTGATTTTTTTTCTCGCTACCAATTTTTAACCGCTTTTCTCGCCTTCTCATTGTAGTAAACGCGTCCCTGGACAAGCCATTCTTGAGTTTAGGGAACAAGTGGTAGTCATTTGTGACCAAGCCATGACTGTAAGAAAGATGGGTGAGTTTGATGAATTCAAGTGTACTGATTGCCGAGTTATAGAAAATTAAAATCTAAAGTGACTAAGGGCCGAACGCGCCGTAATGCGTTTCCCATGCTAATTCTTCTGTCATAAATTTAGGTTTAACCAAGTGGTAAGCAACACTATGGGCAATCTCTGTGTTGCAGGCTAACATGGCTCTAATTGAGTCTCACAATCTGTACACACTTGACTTTCAAAACAATCT
The DNA here is from genome assembly GCA_034694025.1 of Ceratophysella scotica. NCBI lineage: Eukaryota > Metazoa > Arthropoda > Collembola > Poduromorpha > Hypogastruridae > Ceratophysella > Ceratophysella scotica. The sequence continues at coordinate 7,407 of JAQFXZ010001056.1, read as the reverse complement.
GGATCCGGGTTATGCAACAAAATGTTTTCACTTGTGGTATTTTTTCTTTTGTGCTACAAGTATCCCCGTAAAGTTATTGGAAGTCAATAAGCACACTTGAAATTGAGCCGCAGGACGAGCTTTATAATTTTAAACACAGTGCGTATAGTTAATCTTAATTTCGCAACAAGTTACGGAACGGTCATTCTTTTTGCCATGAATTTTCGCTGTGAATGATCTTCCAGGTCAAGCCTGTCCCATAACTCCTCATTAACTCTTTGACATCTTTTTAGCCCAAGAATAAATTGTTCTTATTGCTGGTGCATCGTTTCCATCAACATCAACATACTTTAGTTCCTTTTAAATTTGAGTGGACAAGAAACTATCCTAACAAAATATAAAGTTAGTTTTGTCCCAATAAAGACGTGCAAAAAAATCACTTTCGAGATAAAAATTCAAAATTTTAGAAGAACTGAAAATCACATCTGAAGCATAGGTGGTATCGTTTCGCAACGCTTTGGGGAGTATTCGTAGAAAATTTGAGGTATCCAGCTCTACTTGTCCATGTACACACGTGTTTTCATTTGTCCAACTACTTATCAAACAAGCCTCGTATTTGGGTGCAGCCACATCTGGACTGGACGCAAGTATATTTTGAGCATTCTATGTGTATTTTAAATTCCAACTGAACTGTAAGTATATACTTTACTTGCAGTCATTAGCAATGTTTTCAGTGTGTTTGCTGTGGAATTGTGAATATCCTGAAAACCTCAAACATAAAATTTCTCAAATTTGTTTGAGCCCAGATGTGGCTGCGCCCAAATGTGTCTGCGCCCAAATGACGGCGCCCAATACCTACGTAGTACCTACTTTTATTTAAATTTTATCATTTTTTCGATTTAAACTTCGAGTTAGTTATAGTTTTGAAGTTTAGAACAATACGCTCACAGAGCGTAACGTAGTGTATAATGCTACACCAGATTAGGGATTGAAACGGGTCAGTTTTTGGCTGACCTGACCCGAAACCCGACCCGACCCGAAATTTTCGGGTTGAAAATAGCTTCACCCGAACCCGACCCGAAATGTTCGGGTCGGGTTGAAATCGTAACCCGACCCGAAGCCTCGGGTACCCGAAACTTCGGGTCGGGTTACACCTCTAACCCGACCCGACCCGAATTTTTTTCCATGTATTTAATAGATTCTATATAACGTATAAACAAGTTAATTTGATGTGGTTTATAATTTTATTACGCCGCATTAGGGCCAGGCTATATCAAATAATACGAAGCAAGCGGAAATAAAAACAAAGTCACCTGAAAATACTCATAATGATAGAGGTATGGTACTGCAAAAGCAGATATTTTAATTTTTAAACAATTAACTGGTATATAATGTAGCCGATCTTATTTTCCATATACCTAACTCGCATTTCGCCCCTTTAATGAGCTTGAGTGAACCGTCAAAGAAACTAAACCAAAAAAACTCATGCCCAGTAATTTACTAAATTGTTTTCTGCGAAACTTAAAATTTGATCATGGTTTAGCCAAATTCGATAACAATGTTACTCTGTAATCTATAAATTACATGCAAATTTTCAATGCATGATTTTTTTAGATCAATATTCACAGCTGAAACGTATTTAGGTTCACAATTTAACATAAAAGTTTAAATTTTGGTTTGGTTCACCAACTTCGGGTACCCGAACGGGTTTCGGGTCGGGTCGGGTCGGGTGGACCCGATAACCCGAACCCGACCCGAAACTTTCGGGTTGAAAATCGCATGACGCGACCCGACCCGAAATGTTCGGGTCGGGTCAGAAACGGAAATGACCCGACCCGAAACCCGACCCGACCCGAAACCCGTCGGGTTGACCCGACCCGATTTCAATCCCTACACCAGATATAGAATATTGACCTTGCTTGACCAATGCTTTAAGCACATTTTTGCATCGATTGTGTTTTATATCGTCGCAGAGTCTGTGTCTTGTAAGTAATCTTAATGTCTTTAGCAAGTTTTAAAATTTGCACTGGGACAATAGAATCAATTATTAAGGTCAGTATGTAGTGAAATACGTTTAAATCGAAAATTAGAATGCCTCAAAAATATAATTAGACTTATTGGAATAGAACTCCCAGATTCAATTAAATTAAGGGAATTACAGTTGCACCTTTCATGCATCATAATGTAATGAAATATATTAACATCGAAAATCGAAATATTTCGTTTGATAGCACTAGGTTAACTAAAGTGGGCGCTACGATTAACATGGTATTCGTCTAATCTCTGGTTTCCATTGTTAAAATGGCTATAATATGTATGTAATGTAATGTGTAAGATGTCTTCCAGTTCCGCAAGATCAAGAATGTCAAACCTGTTAGCAAACCGACGTACATGCAACTCCAGTTGAAATGTGAAACATGAAAGCAAAGCACGAGGTTGTCATTATGAGGATGAATAAATGTAAAAATTATCTTACTTTTTGTTCACTGCAGTAAAAAAAGAATTGAAAATCCGATCCGCAATTCGAAGAAATTTCGGATTTCAACCCAACGGATTACCCGTGGAATCCGATTTGAAGGATTTGATTGGATGAAAACCCTCGATCCGATCCGCAAAAAATCCGATCAGATCCGATCGGGTCGGATTGTGAGCCTTAATATTTGCAAGCATTAATCAACGTTGTTAAGAATTCATTTTCCATATTAGCCGGCTATTATTCACAATAACCAATTATCCATATTAGCTCTAACATATATATGATTTGAAGGCTGTCGAAATGTTTCAACAATACGAATTAGGGCTCAACCCTTCTTCGGTCCTCGCCCTATTTTAGACCCGAAAGGTCTTATGGAATGGTCCTGTCCGGCGGGTTCCGCTTTTTATGCTCCTCGCGCATGTCATACATCTAGAGCCATTCCACAGGCAGCGGTCATGGGGGCAACCAGAAGCATATATAAACACCAAAGTATGAAATATATCTTGAGTTTTAGAACTTTTGCATAACTGTACAGAAGTAAACAGGTATCATGACAACATGTTAACACCATGTTTTATACAGACTTCTCGGCTTCGCTAGAAATAAACTTTCTATTAGTGTTCCTAATGCATGTCATACCCAATACAAAATACAAACATCATGAAATGGGCATTTGCGAGACGGAAGCAGATATAGGCCTCCAAAAAGAAAGAAACAATGTTTCAAAACCCATAAATCACGTTATACAACGTTTCATATAAACATCTTGAAATTGCCTGTTCCGAGACGGAAGCAGATATAGACTTTCAGAAAAATGACGATTATATAAAATAGGGTATCAGGAGTTTTATATGTAACCTGGCTTTAACTTAAACATCTCTTGCTTCCACATCAGCGCATGGATGCGTGTTTAGATTTTTTCAAATCATGCCTTGATTTGTTCGATTTTGTTGTTCGCCATGTCTCGTCGAGCTGTTGATATGCCAATACACAAGTTCGTACCACTTACTAATACGAGCAAATTCACTTCATTAGCACAAATGACTAGCTGGCACACAAATCAGTGTTTAGCACTGATCTATGTATTGAATTGAACTTGTGAAATATATCTCAATAACTTTATTTGTTTCATCTTCTTGCTTGCCATTCTGCCAATCCACCATTTTCTTTCTTGCTCATCGTGCCCCATTGAATTCATCTTGTTTCATATCTCCTCCCCACACTGCATTCTACCTTGAATGCTTGCAAAGTTTCAACTGTATCTTCCGATTCCTTCCAGATTAACTAATTAACCTACTTCCCGCTAAACTTTCGTACATCCAATTGTTTCCGACCAAATGTTGCGATGTGTGTCATGGCTTTCTTTTCATCCAAAAGTCCCTCATGACCTCGCCCTGCGCTCTGTCATTAGGTACAGAGGACTTGCACCCACTCCTGCACCCATTCCAATTCTTCCGGCTCGAATTGACAGCTTTCCCGAAAACGATCTAACAGAGGGCATGCCTGATCCACTTACATATCCACTATCAAGCATACATTGCCCATTTGAGAACCTTGTGCTTGGCGCATTTTGGTTTCCTCATTGTGTCATCCTTTCTGGTCCCAAGCTGCCGTCAGGCAGGTTTTTTTACTTCTCGTGGCAAGTAGGACGGAAGCATATCAAAAGACAAACTTTTATACTTGTCAACCTTAACGCTATATTTAATATTTCCTCTTTATTTTTTTATTCAACAATATGTACTACTATATGCTTCTGAGGTCGAGCGAAACTATATTACCGTAAGTGATCCTTATCCCCATGGGTGAATCGGTTGACATAGCTGCTGCTGCAGCTGAATATTTGAAAAAAACGCAGGTCAAACTAAAATTGCAATTAAAACTGTGCTTGTGGATATTTTTATTTAATTGTTTGCTGCAATGTAGCTAAGGTATTACTATTTCGTGAAATTTACAGCCCAATTCAGTTATTGCTTTGGGTTTTTGACAGCTTTTCAAAAAATCTCAACATTAATGAAACATGCCCTATGAGGGCATGTACTCGTACCGATCGCCTTAAACCGGAAAATTAAAAGCCGCTGACATGATTTCCATATTTTGCTAGAATTACTTAAACAACAATAGATTATTACCACAGAAAGGCACACAGTTTGTAGAATTTACAAACGAATCTGATAGATTCACAAGAGAATCGAAGAAGATTTTCTTAACCTAAACTTAAAGTTCTGGTTGATGTACAAAGCGCAAGCGAATCATTAAACTTGTAATAAACACGTCAAAGCATAAATGTGATTTTGTAGAATAAACAAAACTGAAAATTCAATAAAACCTGCCATTTGTTTTCCATTTCCAGCCCTACCCGAAAAGGGTATGAGAGAAAAGTGGCAATGGAAAATTTTATGCATGGAACACGTATAAGAAGACCGCGGGCTTGTTGCTTGACCAGGAAATTCTCGCTCACGAGGTTTCAGTACAAAGTTATTATGTGGAAGCCTGAATAAAGGACTGTATTAACAAGCGGTCATTGCATTCTGCTTACTACATATAGGAATGCTATATGTAACATGCTGTGTATCGTCTCGTCTAAAATGTTGTATTCAAAGTCAATGAAAAACTGAAATGTTTATATTGGACGAATTTTTTAACTAGAACAATCAAAATAAAATTACTACACACACACACTTTTTACTGTTCAAATGCTACAGTAATTTATTTCTTGCATGTAATATAAACTGCATACATTGGAAGCCTGGCATAGTTTCATATTTAAAATTCGAAAAGAAATTGGAAGAAACAGGGAGAAGAGTGGCAAGGCGAAGGAAAGGAGACTAAAGAAGGGCAGAAAGGGAACGAGAGGAAAAAGAAGGGAATTGAATAGAATAAGGGTTGCCTTTACAGGTAGATTTTCCTTGTATACTATAGAAGTCATAACTTTATTTTCCAGAGTTCCATAATAATTAAGGCTCTCGGATAGGCCCAGCCAAAGGACTGTACTGCCTGTCAGTTGGGTAATGGACAGAAATCGGCTTGGGAACATCTTCATATTGAAGACTAACGGAAGGCTTAGATGCAACTCCAGGTCCACCATCCTGAGCCTGGACGTCGTAGATTGTATCTGGTTTCTTAAGCAGAATATTGATGTTCGTGGATCCGCCGCTAGAAGCCTTGATTCCAGCACGAATCAATTCTTCAACTCGGTAGTTATGAATTGTAACGTCCAAATTTTGGTTCTGGCCCTTAGCCGCGTTCAACCACAAAATGTGCTCTGGAAACAAAAATAATATTAAATATAATCCGGGGGTCAGAGGTTCAACTAAGTGCCCATCTAGTACAATTAACTAGAGTGGTAGTGGCGCATATTCGGAGAAAAAGTGTTATGCGGTGAGTGCCGAGAGGATTTGCTTATAAAATTGGTATATCCCATAGTAACATAAGGAACATTATCGTACTCTTAGTTGACTAATGCCGGAGAGCTATTCGCCAATATCATTCAAATTTTCGCGCGGTTGGTCTCTCATCAACAACAAAAATCAGTCCCCTTGTACCATGGATATTACCAATGGAAACTCTAGTTAGGTTTAAGAGTCCGGTTCTCGCTTCAAAAATATGAGAATGGGCAGGATATAGACGACGTGAGGGGAAAAAACTTAACGAGCATCTACAAGCTAGGCCACTAAGCGCACACTTCGTACAACGTGTCTTGAAAGGCATTCTCTGTATTGGCTGCCTCAAAGACCTGAATTACTTCATCCTCTCAGATTTAACATATTCTGCATATGAATTCTCACATGAAAATACAATCACCAACCTATGTTACATCTATACTACATATCTTTATTACATAATAAAATTTTATGAAAACTTGAAAAACATTAATCACGATTATGAAAGATGGATATTTGCGCTGAATTCGACTTTAAAAGTTACACTGGATGTACGTATCATCCTCTGCACCATTTTTTGAAATTTCGAAAAATTCATTATGATTTTGAAAAATGGACATTTGCACTGAATTCAGGTTTGAAAGTTATCCTGGAAGCATTGTATCATCTTCACTACGATATTTCCCCCCAAAATTTCATGAAATTTTAAAAAATCAATCAAACTGTGTCTCGCTTGTATAATTTGACGAAATACGCCATAAATCACGTGGAGTATTTATCCTGAACCTGAATTCTTAATTTTTAGTAATTATCGAGTAAGCTTAATTTAATATTTAATTTACGATTTATTCGTCAATTTACGACAAATACTAAGTCCACCACATATGCAACTTGATAGCGCGTCAAAAATTGACCGTTAGCTTTCCATCTGATGCGATGGAGATGGCCGGCTCTGTGACTCCATCATCTGATCCGATGATGGAGCTGGACGAGTCTGTCTGTAAGCAGATGTGCTCCGTGATGTATCGGTGTTGTGCGTTTTGAGTTGTGAGCTGTGTTGTGTCTCCTCAGTTTCGTTCAATTTCTCTCGGAAATTGACCTTCAGTGCCCTCGTACAGGAGCTCTACTTAGTATTTAGGCAAGTGTGACACCTTATACAATGAGGAATGACTTCGTCGACAGATCGATCCCTATCAATTTGCAGGGAGTTGTACACAGGTAGGACTAATTACATTTTTGGTGCTCCTCATAAACGCAACTTTATTTTCGATTAAAGATTAGATACTTACAGCTATGGTTAAAACATGGAAACTATAGATCGATCTAAAGCACAGTTACTCATGGTTCCTATAACGTTTAGTACAAGGTCATAGGTGCCTCCAGTTGTCCTATTGAGTGCACCGAAGAGGTGTTGTTTTGTTGTCATGTAACAACATGGGAAAAGCCTGCGAATGTTGCCGCCAGTTCTCGTATTGGCCTTATAGGAACGGAGCTATTAAAGAGAAATTCGCATCTTTCTGGAATATCCATGTTCCACAATAGAAAGACAGTACGTTACGTATTTCCTGTCTC
>JAQFXZ010001055.1:0-13909 GCA_034694025.1 Ceratophysella scotica | reverse complement strand
AAATATTATTTGAAATCCCTGTGTTGCTATGACAACGGACAGATCGCTGGCTGACTCTGGCGAAAAACTTCGCCCAAAGAAAAGTTGGAATTTTTTTTTGAGTATGACTTAACCTGGTAGTGCGCAGTGTGCTGGTTGTCAAGACACCCTGTATGTGACTATATTTTTTATACAATGGAGATACGTAGGCTAAGGACGTATTCAGTAACAGAAAAAAGTTCCAAGCTTTTCTCCGTATGCACACGCAAATTTTCCTTCGAAACAATAGAACTCCCGGTTTATTAGTTGGTGAAATACGGCATGTTTCACGCCATCCCGCTAGTGGATTAAAAAATATGTTTTTGTAGGCTAATTGTAAACCTGAATTTTTCCCGGTAGATTAAAAATAGAGATTCCACAAACGGAGACCAGAGAAAACGTGCTAACGAATGATCCATGTTTTGTTATTTATTCAAGATGGCTGAATATTGGCTTGAAATCTTTGCTAAAATGTTTCCGACAAAGCTTTATTCATTTCAAAAGAAAGTCTTCTGGCACGATGGTGCGCATGCTTTCACTTTCAGTAATCATATTTTTTTTGCCTGGGTCGCTAGGATACGAAAAACCGACACTGAGTTGATGGCTACATATTTTGCGGAACGTCGTCAGACGCGATCATATCACCACAGATGAGAGTTTGAAGAATATGAGTAGGAAGCGGTAGGGCAGGTTGTTCCGGGCGATAAATTGTGGAGGTAGTTACGTAGCTAGCTGAAAGGAGTACGGCTTCGAGAAATTGAGGACGATGGGTTGGGTTTGAGCTGAGCCGAGTTCAACCGTCAAATAAATTGACGACTCCTGTACGATTCTACTGAGAGTCTCATTTATTTGATTGCTCCCGACTCCAGACTATGCCAAGGAAGTGGAATGAATTGGACGAGATTTTAGTTTGAGAGAAAATGGGACAACCTCGTCACATCCTCAAAAGTCTCCAAATGCACACTAAGGATTCACTCACAATTGGGCAACCGATAAATTTGACACTCTCATTTTGTCACTGCTTCTGTGAGTATCGTTGCATCATCACGGCCATATTGTTTCCTGAGTGGAACAGGCGAACGAGGGCTGACCTCCAACCTCCATCAAAACCAGCTAATGGACTGACAGCTGCTAATGGCAGCTTCCACTGCAAGTGTGCCTTGTATTTCGTAATTTCTCAATTCAGATGAAGCTTCTAATGCTTAACTTCTAGTGTATTGAGCATTCTGTACACAATTGGGTGACGTTTTAGCACATTTGACTTCAACCGGTTTAAACCAAACATAGGTCGAATTAAGGAAAATGCCGCATGCGGTAGCCATACCAGACATAGACAGCAGCGCCTTTTCACCGTAGCGGGTGTTTTGAAAACCTAGCCTAGTTGAAGTAATCAAATCATATCTAGATTTAGCTTGCATACCGCGTGCCGCATGATCCTGAATTCAAACGAAACACCACACACAGCATAGCATGGAGGTCTATTGACGGTGGACAGGTTGTATGTTGAAAGCAGAGAAAGTGAATTTTTCGTAAGGAATGCACTTCTCTCTGGCTCCCTGCCCCACTCACTCATCATCATTACTTCGCTTAGAAAGCATCCACTCATTTAGAATTGAATTCCGACTCGGATGATGAAGCGCGGCCTTCGTGTCTCAGCCAAGTGCATTCCAGAAACTCAAGCCCTATTGGCTCCATGTATGTGCAGCGCACTAAAAACCTTCTACGACTTAGGAAATTACATGCAGTATTTCGAATTAAGCCAAGCTCTTTCGGGAATAGCTACATAATAGCACAATGCGTATCCATTCCAACTCAAGTTGAATGCTCTTTCGATGTTTTAACGCATCACGAACTTGGTATCTCAATTGGGTTTGCTGTGCGAGTTAGTTGATCTTCTTCAAATTAGGCTGGAAAGCAGCTTGAATGAAGCCTGGCTAATATACTGATTACCACCTTAAAATTTGCAGGCTAGAGAAAGTACCTACTACGTATTATACAGCTTTTATAAAAAAAATATATCTTTATATTTTCTATACTTTCAATTTCATCATTTGAGTCACGATACGGGCCAATGTCGAGTTTGTAAGAATTTTCTGTTTGCTTTGCTGTAAGTATATCTTTTAAAGATTGACAACATCTAATAATGAAATTAGTGGTCTGGAGATCGACTTTTAATATTGAAAGAAAGCTTTTGTATTCCCTTCCCACTGAACATTCTTAATGCGTATCTGACTCGAATGAAGTAAACGCACCTGTCTAGTACCCGCTACCCTCTATTCAAGCCTTTAAGGATTCTGCTTCTAGAAAAAGTAGTTCGTAATTTGTATCTCTTAGAAGTGGAAAGGAATGAGTTGTTTCCTTTCACTCCCTCATCCCACACCCATTCAAATGGAACGTTGCTCGTTAATATGAAGCCAACTTCCAACCCAGAATCATCATAATCCAAGGAACCAAGAAAGGGCGGCGTCCTCATTGTCTATGGCCGCCATACATCAGTTTCCAACAGAAGAGAAATTGTCAACTAGATACCCAAGGAACAGCGCAAAATACGACGTATTCTGAAACTGCTCGTAAACACCCAAATTTTGTGGTTAAATGGAAGCTAATTTCCCGCGTACATTTGAACTGTAGCGAGCGTTTCGGAAACCTAAGTTACAGTAGTAGCAGAAGTATTCAAATTATCTCAGCATTTAGTTGCATTTTGGTTTGGTAACACAATAGTGTATTCAACCCAGTGCCGCATTTCAGGCAAACCCCATAAGATGCTGGATAAGTTCGAATTCTGAATTTAAGCCTGGTTCTTCTGGCTTAATTTCAATCTTGAATTTCTAAGTCTGGGTAACGGGTGGGTCATTCAAAATTAAACAAAGACAAATGAATACAGGTCTAATTCTTTAGAATAATGCGTAAATTTAATTTTCAAAACCAGGATAATCCATAAAACGTCTTTGACATGTTTAACACTTAACAAAGAAAGACTTTGAAGCTACAATTATTCATGCAGAAGGAATTTGAGAGGAATCCACAATTTGTGAAATGCACAAAAATTCCTAATGAGTTGTCCAGTTGTAGTTTGTGATTATATATTCACACCTGTAACAATACGCACGTCATTGCGCGAAACCTGCTCCTTCTAGCTTATCGTTGTATTTGAATAACATGGATTACCAGAACAACGGAACTCATTCCTTTCTCTGAGAAATAGAGCAAGAGAAAGTATGACGCGTTGCTCACGTTCAGGGAAAAGGGTTGAACCCGTTATGGGTAAAGATATTCGTCCCTGTCGCGTCTTCCTTATCCATTCCACTTAAGTACAATTAGCTCATTTGTTACCTTCAGAAGGTATCATAAAAACTTTATTTTATTCTCGGCTACCTTATCCCTATTCTGTCGCATGGAGGGGAGGAAAGCTATATTTAGCTTCCGGGCCGGCGGCATGGATAGAAGCCGCACAAGCTACAACGCCAACATGTCGTTCGATAAATAAAAGTCCTTTTTTATATTCAGCTCAAGCTCTCTTATAAATCCCTTAACATAAATAATGTCTGGGTATATCAGTGAAAGTGCTTTCCAAGGCCTTTCTCCTTACTACAATGACATTATGCGAGCTAATGCATGGGCATTGGGCATGCATATTCATCTCCTCATCTATTTATAAGTAGGAGTAGTAAGTTCCTCTTTATTCTTCAACGTGCCCCAGACCTTTGCAATCATTCCTGTTACGTGCATTCTTTGATACATGTATGGTACACACCAAGTAGACTGTCACGTCACGACATCACATTAATCTTCGCCTTCTACTACGTTGCCAAATTGGAAATGGAGGTATTCCATATGATTTAAGAACAGTATGGCAAAAGTTACTTTGGCAAAACCAAAACTTGAAGTAAAATATCGTGAATTCACTTGGCGAAACCTTTTTAGTTTAATTTTTGCCCAACTGCCGGCTAATCACTTTTTCGTTCATGAACTTGTCGGAGAAATCGACAGCGTGTTACTGATTTCTGAGGTGTCTATTTGTACTATTTGTACTATCGTAACGTGGTACTTATAAACCAGGCTTTGCATTTCTCAAGGGTATTTTTTGCGATTCATTTTGACTTATTATTGAAACAATTTTCATAGTTTAGTATTTAAATTAGTATCCAATTTTAATCCTATGATTTTTTATTTTAACCTATACATATGTTTAAAATTGAACCATTGGACAAATATTGCCCGCAACAAAAATGAAAAAATTACTGCTTTGCCTATAAGCAGCCTTGTTTTCTAAATTGACTAAGTATTCGTTTTGCCCAAGTGACTTTTGCCCAAGTGACGGACTGGACTAGGCTTGAAACGACTATTTAGCACAAAACATGCACAGTGTTTGGAGTTTTTAAAAATTATTACTTGGAATCTCCTGTTTAAAGTAGTCCAAATACATATAAAGCGATCAAGCCAGTGGAAATGCAGCATGTGAAAGACGCACAATGTGTATGTAATGACTTTTTTTTAAAAGATACCCGTAACATAAATATTTTCTTAACTCAAGGAATGACAAGCATTGTTCATTTATTCCATTTACAAGAAAATGTAGAAAGTATCCCAGTGTGTACAGGATTATATGCTACAGAATCATTAGGAGGCGCAATAAGCCATTCGAGAGGCTCAAATGTTTGCACTTCTGCTGGAAGACAAGAGTTGGTAAAAGTGGTTTGTGTTCTCAGACTCTCTTTTTATATTTTTGATAATTTGACAATTAGCTCTAGAATATTCAAATGTATGCAAGTAAGAAACTAGGAAGTGTTCTTGCGGGTGTAGAGCCGAGGTTTAATCAATAGTTCCTTTCCCTCCAGAAGTGGAGTTCTAGCCAGCAAGTGAGTTTAATTATACGAGCTTTTCTCCGCTCCCTTGCCCAGATCTAAGATCCAACGTACGCTACAGCTCCCACCACAGATTGGGGGTTACATTGCCTGAGTCAAGGCGGAGAAGGAAGATAAAAAATATGAATACATAAAGTTTTACACAAATGGGAACAAATTACACATGAATTAACGTTAATACAAGATATGAGTCGACTCGGAGTCTCTTCTGCTCACCAGAAGACGAGAGATCGGGGTTCCTGGGCTCCTGCTACGAGCGGAGAAGAAGGCTCGGATTCAGCTTCAGCTTCGCTGAGCAAAATAAATAAGACGAGGAGTTGGAATATGAGAAGAAGAAGAAGAAAGTAGAAGTTGAAGAAAAGTCGGGCTTTCGTTTTTTATCCCCTCTTCCCTGGAAGCCCATAATAGAAATATAAATGAAGTTAAAAGGAACGACTTTTATGAGGAAGGAGATGAGAGAGGAAATTATATGGGATCTCTGTGTAGGCGGAGAGGAGACGGGTCTGCTTGCATGGGACGGACCAGGAATTCAATCCACCAAAATAGTCATCAAGAAAGTGTCAGACAAAAGACACGGGACTAGCCTGGGCTTTCTTAAATCTCAGAGGTCTTCACAATAAACCGAGCACCTCTTCACGCTTTTGGCTCCTTTCCCTCTAATTTCATTAACATTCCTCGTTAATGTCCGAAGACATCTCATGGTCCATTAGTCCAGCCTTGTCTCGGAGAAAGTTGCACCAACTTTGCTTACGCTATTCTCCTAGTCCATTTACTTATATTAAACTGCAATAATCTAAATGTTGTTTAAATGCAATTTGGATTTAAATACAATTTTGGTTAAATAGTTTTAAAAAAAACACAGATATACGATTCTGTATTAAACCCAACATTTACCACTTTATATATGAGGGTTGTTTTAATCAATTTTGAGCCAATTTGAAAAGCTGTAAAACAGACAAAAAAAATTGAAAATTGGGCTGAAAATTTCACCGCAGGTAAAGCAATAACTAAGTTACACTGTAACAAGAAAGCGGCTAGACATATGTATAGGGTTATTTTTTATTGCAATTTTTGTCTAACATGGCGTTTTTTCATAAAAATATAATTTCAAAATCTTTCCCTCTGAATATTGTTTTGTCAATCTTTAACACACTTGGGCAGATATGGACCATGGCAACATGTTTCTGGTGAAAGTTTCATGAGGTTTTACCAAGGTGTAACGGGCGAAGGAATTTATTTTCTGTCATTTTAAAAAATTGTAAAACAGAAACAGCTGGACTTCAACTCATGAGAATTTTTAAAAAATTCTAGAAGCTGTATTGACTTGATGCGATGCGACCCCATCAACGACTACTGTAATGCAAAAAAAAAATATGATTTTTTTTAAACACATAAAGTAAGAAAAGAATTGGTCGGAAAAAATTAAGAAAATCGACTAAACTAGTAATAGAATCAGTCCATACGGATACTTTCAACCACTCATTTACTTTGATGTAACTTAGCTAGTATTACTTTAAGTGTGGTTAAAGTATCAGGAGAATTCATTCACATTTGCCAATTTTACAGATTTTCAAACACGCGCAAGTACTAATTCGTGTATCTCGTTGAATGTCCAAAAGGAAATATTCTAAAGTTTATTAAACCCTTGTTGGCCCAAACTTCATTTAGCTCGCTGCTTCGAGATTCCAAGGCATATTTGTGTTATGAAACTACATCACCAGAAATGTGAACCAAAATACTGACCAAGAAAGTAAAAGTCGCAAATCGCAAAAGTGTACGCTTTGGCTGGGATGATTACCACATTCCACATCCACATAAGTGAAAGGAAAAATACATATTATCTGTGTGCACAACTGTAATAATCAACTACAAAAAGGAAGTCTGTCTCCATAATAAAGTGGAGATCCGGCTGGATTTTCCCTGGTCCTTTTCCCTTTACTATCCCGTCATTGTCTTCCACGTGCTTTCTCAAGCAAGACTGAGCTAAATCAGGGGGTTCTTCCAGAAGAAATCCGACGAAGCATACGCGTGAGTCGACAATTATTGGGCCAAAAAATTCTGACACACTTGCACGGAGATACATACACTGTTAAGCTCGACTATTATTCCAAGGAACTAATAGCAATTTACGAGAGTTATGTAAATTTCTGGAGATCTGTTACATAATAGTGTCCTTCCAAATTTCGTCGCCTAATTTTTCGCATTGGTTTTTGCGATTAATTGTCGCTGAACCGAAAGTTAGGTTGTTGTTGGGGAAGCAGAGTCCAAGACCCAAGTCCAACATCAACTTCCAACCATTTCTCTTCCGAGACACTGTCATTACAATCATTCTTGTCATTTGTTGGTTAACTAAACACATCATTTCTCTCTGGAACGGGAAAAGGGACAGGAGAATATATAAAAATCCTTCTCAGTCTCTTTGCTCATCTTGGTCCGTTTCTGATTGTCCTCACATCACATTTTCTATATGATCTGCTGGTGCGGCTTCTTCCATCGATTCGACCATGAAACATCCAAGCATCAACCCGATCATTTTCTCGTGCAACCATTTATCCTTCCACCTAAGTAAACCACTCATTTTCCAGCTACTCAATTCCCAGTTTCCTACTCCGGCCATGTCGTAGTCTTGGCTAGCATTGGAGATGACTCATCACAACAGTTAGACTTGTATGCAATGCACTAGAAACTGTCCAAATATTCACTAAATCAACTATATACTTTACAAATACAAAATTTGCACTAAAGTATGCAATAAAACAGTTTTTACACAACAAATAAGCATTCAAATTTTGAAAAGTAAATGATTAATGCAAATTCCATTCATGAAAGTTGTAAAGTTACAATATTTGTTAAGAAGCATCCCATTAAAATCAAGCCAAAAAAATTAAAGCAAAATATAGCCATTTAAATTTTTTTGCAAAGAATCGGCAACAAAACTGCTGCAATAGATAAATTAACTTCAAAATGTGTCAAAATATGCAATAGAGTTTCATAAATATGCTCAAAAATCTTACAATTTTTATCAAAATTGGAAAAACATCGAAATATGCACATGTACAATAAAACATTAAAATATACAAAAATATGCAGTATAAAATTTGGTTAGTCGAGCCAGATCGATCTGAATCGTTAAGATCTTAAGATCTACCGCGAGCCCCTTGAAAAAATAAGAAAAAACACAAATTGACTTGAATCAAAGTCAAATCATAAAAAGTCAAATCATAAAAAAGTCAAATCATTGCTTACAGATTCTTTTAAAATAGCATCTGAGCAGGTTAAACTAAGCCTATTAAAAGTGCGGAATTATTGTACAATTGCCACAAGAATCCCAATCTGCAACAACATGCACATATAAAAACACAATTCTAAAACATTTTTTAGCGTTTGTTCAGGGAGTGTAGCAATTCGGTTGAGCACGACGCACGGGAATGCTTTCGTAGTGTGGGATGCGTTATGGAACTACGGATACAATAAATAACTGAATGTTGGTGTGCGTGGGTTTTACTACGCTAGGGTGAATAAATATCGTATTTTCTCTACTATGCAATATACTTTCCTTTTTGAAAACACAATTGGTAGCTCAGAATTATACTATTCCCTAGGCTACTTTTAAGCAGTTTAGTCTTCTCATTCCACTGAGCATTAAATTTCCCTCTCCTTACTAAAAATGATTTAGAGAAAGCTATCTGCTTATGGCCTGACGTACTTTCAGTCAAGCTGTGATTGGTTTAGAACAAAACTCAAGCTCAAAGACAATTTCATTGGAGACTTTAATCCAATTTAGCCATCAGAGGATGATATACGTACCACGAGTATACCATATGTCATCCCTGGTCCCAAGCCGTCTCCTATTCCATGAAAAACTCTTTCCTTTGGGCAATTAAATCGAATAGGATTGCCTCTCTCAAAAATTTAAAACTATCGTATTAATACGCCTTTTTGATTCCTGTTGAAGCTTGAGTCTTAAATTTAAAGCACACGTTCATTTAGAAATTTGTAAACTGTGTTGATTGTATCGTAATTAATGTGTCTCTTATGGTTCTCTAATTGACGCAAGTTGGGCTTTCCAAGGAAGAAGCCTGAAGACACTCGGCGACGAGAAAGAAAGCCAGCATGGATCCGCGGCCTCTAGCTGTATGACGTACTTTCTCTGCTTTCTCCCGGGATCTAGATGATGAGTGTCAGGCCACAGAGGAATTGGAACTGCATTGCACAATACTTCCACCGACTTACGTAGCTTCTCGTGCCACACGACCCGTCGTCCTAGTACTCCTTGATGGAAAACAAGGAGCGTCATCAGAATGAGAAAGTACCGGAGGCAGTGTAATATCCAGTGCTTCTATTACATATATAACGTGCAGGACTGTCTATTGGCCAACTGGAAAAGGAAACAGAATAGAATAATAGTGTCTTACTAAAATCCTTGTGACAACAAATCCAAAATGCGTCAAGACAATTGTGGACAACAACCTTGCAGTTGTAACTCTTGGTAGTTACTAGCTTTGGTTAAATGTGACAAGTGAGCAACCGCTTGGTATTTTATATATTACAAATGACAATATTGAAAATGACTTGGGCTTTGCTAAATTCCTAGCAAACGTACATGAATCCCAATTCTTTCTTCTAAGGAACAAGTGTCCCAATATTTACTACTGGATTTAGAGAGCGTAGAAGAAGAAAAGAGCACAGACGCTGTGTCACTTAGCATATTTTGAGCATTGCAAAAATAAACAAGGTTCAGTGCGCCCGTTTCAAGCGCGTTCAGATCTTGAGTAGCGTGGTGAAATGAAATATATGACAGTATCTTGTTTCACAGTACGAGTAAAACCAAATCACTAGTATTGTGAATGGATACATGTCATTATGGGGAAACCTAATAAGGCGAAATCCTTATTAATTTACCATTAAGGCTTAACTTCTTTACTCTCTTCTAAAAATTAATTCAGGGATAGCTATTTGTAAAATGGATGGATGCGTTCTTTGTCTTTATGAAGCTGTGTACCCAAGAAGAGCTTGAGTATCGATATTTACTGCAATATTAATATAGAAAATGTCTCAGACACGAATAGTACGATGGTCATTTCAAAAGTTTGTGCGCGTGTTTGAAAAACTATAAAGCTTAGAAACATGAATGAATTTAGCTGAAACTTTCACTATAGGTACAGTAATAACTACATTATAATGCAGCAAAAAACTGGGTAAAAAGATATAAATAGACAGTTTTTATTACGAATTTAGTAAAACAGCATTTTTTCATAAAAAATTCAAAAATTCAAAATCTTTGTCTGTGTATATTTTTTGCCAATTTTTTACACAGTTGAGCAGTCATGGATTTAAATGTTTCTGGTAAAAGTTTCAAGAGGTTTTACCAAGTGGGACGGACGAAGTAATTTTTTTTGTAAATTACCCAAAAGCGATTTTTTTTCTCATTTTTGAAAAACCTGTAAAACAGAAATAATTTTGAACTTCAGCTCATGGAAATTTAACCAGAATTCCAGGAATTTCATTGTCTTGGCGGGAGAGCATCAGCGATTACTGTAACGCAAACAAAACGCAAGAGAAAAACGAGAGAGAAACAAATTCAGGAAAAGTGAAAAAGTTTGAATGAAAAAATGAAAAAGATTTGTTTTCGACTAAATTTGTAATTAAAACTGTCAATTTGGATATTTTTACCCAATTCCTTGCTGCAATTTAATTTAGTTTTTATTGTATCTGTAGTGAAAGTTTCAGTTCAATTCATTCACGTTTCTAAGTTTTAGAGCTTTTCAAACACACGCACGAACTGTTGAAATGACCCTCGTATGTCTCTCGATGAGGATATGCTGCATGTGTCTGCAAAAATCTGGAACAAGATGATAGAATTTTTATGTTTTAGTTTATTTGAACACTTATTTTAATTTGTTTTAGGAGCTCTGTTGCTGCGTTAGTTTTGTATGCTGCACAATTAGTTGGTCTTGTTGATTTAATATTTTTGAATATTTTGAAAAATCAGTTTGCATAGTAAACTTCACATAAATCTGAAATATGTAAGAAGTCGGCGTCAAATTTTACTCGTTTCTGGCAAAGCTGTATCCAAATTCCAGCCCCTTTGTTACCAATGGAAAATAAAATAGTTTTCGCCCTAATGGGATGACAATATAGTAAATTCTATGTCAACCTGTTTGACTAAGGCCCTAGATATACACCTCATTTATTAATTCATATCTCTTTTCAACTTTTTCGTAAATTAAGCTTGATACCAGAGCGAGTTTCCTATTACAGTAGAACGTGCAAGCCCTATCGCAATGGCAAAAGTGGGAACACATAGGTACACTTCAACCTGCTTGAACTATTTCAACTTTCAACTCCAGGCGGAACCTTGTGTCACATTGCTTAGGCCTGAAGTTTGTTGCTACTAGAATTTTCCTCCTTTGAAGAAAGTCGACTAATAGTCGGAGAGGAGCTCATAAAGAGAAAGTAATGCAAAGGTCCTCACTTGACATGTACATTGAGAAAGGAACCCGGACACTTTTTTTAAGTTTGGCTCGTGAGAAAAATGTAAATGAGAACATTTGGAGTGAAAGAGGATTCGGAGCTTTCTCCAGCCTGCTCACAACATCATATTTACAAGATACTGAAGAGGCGAAGAAGATAGAGTCGAGTAGTCGAGATGGAGACGGGATGAGAGAGTGAATAGGAAAGCGATGAATGTAATCAAGTTACAGAGTCATGCAGGCAGTAGTAACCCAAACCCAACCACACGCCTCGCTCAAGTGCCCGTCTCACTCGCAAAACACTCATTTTATTATTGGCAAGCCAAAATAAGGTCCTCTGCCTCCCAACATTTTCTCAACTGGGTCAAACAAGCCTTGGCTTTCCAATCCTGCTCAAAATCTAGTTCCTTATAACCAGGGTTAGGTTTCTAGGTTACTAGCATTTTCATCATGGAGCGCAATTTGGCTGAATCCGAATTCAGTTGCCACTCGGATCCCAAATTTTTTTGAATCCAGACCCAAAAAATTTGGGAATCAAGGTCCAATAAAGATCCGAATCCGATTAAGCGTCAAAATACAAAAAAAAAATGTCTTAAGAAATTTGGCCACGGTCAGTAAAGAAATAGACTGCGTCGGATTCAGGATCCGGTCCCATATCATGTTGGATCCGGATTCAAAAGTCGTATCCGGCAAGCAAAGAATCCGGATCCTTGCGGAGCACTTCGCCCCATATTCCTAATTACTTAATTGATTCAAGGCTGAAGTACCTCAAGTGTAAACAAAATTTGTAAACCTGTTTTCGACTTTTATTGTGTTTATACGATATCTTGAGATGGATCCGATACTCGGGTTTCAGGCTGGAATTTTCGAAGCACAACAAAACTCGAGACCTTAATTTTAAAACCTTTAAGACATTCATAAAATTCCAATTCTTTTGAGATATTCTAAAGTGACTTCCAGTAAAAACATTCAATAGAGTTAATAAAAGGAGCTTAAAGTTTTCCTAGAATTTTTAGACTTTCTAATGTCGGTACAAAATGGAACTATTCCCGATGACAACCAATAATTAAAAAAAGAGAGTTTTGTTTAGGACATTTTCGGATTTTACAGATTTTTTTTAAGATCGGAGATTTTATAGAACCTCAAACCCAAAGCTTGACTATGACAACTGAGTTGTACTGTCAGATTATGCGAATTCCAGAAGATTGTTGGACGAACTCAATACGAAACGGAGGCTACGTGATTGCAGATCGATTCATGCAGAATTCATGAAATTCTAACCATTCAGCCTCAGATCAAAAGTTAGAGTTCCAAATTCAGTGACAAGTTCTCCAATGTACATGTAGTCGTACATTGAGATTCAACTGGAATCAAATTTTAACCTGTCAAGATATACTTTCAGACAGAAACAGAAGTGGCTAGACATTCTCTTTAAATCAAAATTTACATCTTCTAGATTAGAATTTGGGGAGAATATTGAATTGGCATTTTGAGTTCGAATTCAGTGCACGATATATGGTTTTAGCTCGCGATCACTTGCGATACTGATCCGTCACGAGTTTACAACAAGACGCTCGTAAAATTCTAACCTTTTCGTACAGCCTTAGCAAGCACTCTTGATGCTTATTTTCTCAACCGCTTAACGACTTCTGCAGCGAACCTCAGGATTTATGAGTTTATTGCCTCTTCTTCCTGTTTGACTTGTATTTCGTGCCTTCAAGAATCTAAGAATCATTTAGGTTTTATGCTTATTTTTCTTTATGGTTTATGTAATGGTCAGAAATAATAGGCACTCCAAACCATTACCGTTATTTCTGCAGATGGAGATGGATGGAACATGATTGGAAAAGCATTACGCATCAGCGGAAGTATTCAAATCCCAATATACGGGGGTAATTTCGTTCCCAAATCCTTAGCGTTTGCGTTATAAGCTCTTTCCAAGTGATGACTTACGCCAGACTTAGATTAGGTACATGGTACATATGCTGATGTTAAAATTCGGAATATGACATAGGGTAATCAAGGGGGAAGGGGGGTTAAAGCCATAGACATATAACATATAATACAACTAGACACGACATAAGAAGGTTTTTATGGGCTCAGTTTATGACTTGTTATGGGGACCGACCGGCCTGAACCAAATTGAGTATCCCTTGGTTACTTCTGAACAATTCAATAATTTTAAGTTCTTTCAATTTGAGCATCGACTGAATTACACAGAATTTACATTGAAGCGGTCCAGATTTCAAACCTAGAGAAAGAGCGCCGTTTATATCGACGAACTCAAGAATTTTTCGTTTTTATGTCTCGCTTTTTTTGAGTTCGCAAATCCGAGGGATATATCCCGACAGGGAAGCACGCCGTATTTGAATTTTCGCGCGGTTGGTCCCCACAACAAGCAAAAAGCGGGCCCATCTCTCCCTTTTCATGTCATGTCTATTATAGTATAGCTACTTCAGCCTACTTCATATGTCTAACAAGACTTTATTTCTCGTCTCGACCGAGCTCCATCCTGGACACTTAAGCTGAGATGGTGTAGTGTGCGTGTGTTGT
>JAQFXZ010001054.1:0-13912 GCA_034694025.1 Ceratophysella scotica | reverse complement strand
TGGACGAGTACAGTTTGGACGAAAGACCAATTTTAGCGGTTTGGACGAGTGCAGTTTGGAAGATTGGGTGTAAGCCAATAAAAGACCATAGACTTCCAGTTTGGAAACCTGTAGTGATCGATTCTAATATTATTGCCCAAAAAACTTTTTCAATAAGGTTTTTTTTCAGAATTCACTACGGAATCTAATAGGCATCGTATAAATATATTCATCTCAATATTCCCTTAATATCATGCAGTCTCTTGCTACTTGCTACATTCCTGGGGATTATTGCTCCTCCCAGGGTCCTCTCGGTGTTAAAAATAAAGGTGTTATTTTAGACCAAAAGCATTTTGTACCGGAAACCGCACCCCGAAAGTGAGAATGAATCATTCAAATGCCTACCACGACTCCTCCTTCCATCAAGCATAAACGCATATCCAATTCTAGTAATCTCGTGAAACCCAAAATTGAATTCTATTTGCCTGTTTCTATATTCAGCTTCAATGCAATGTTATGTCAAACTACCACTTCATCACTTCAGTCATCGAAGAGCTACTTCCCATAATTTTTCTTTCAAAACACTTGAATCCATCCAAGGCTAAGAACAACTGAACATCAGAATAATGCCCTGTACGTAACATATTTGTTTACCCTCCGTTTTACTTTTCAGACTCCTTGAGTAAAATGGATTATGATTAAGTGGTTGATTATTATTGAGTTTCCGACTCAGGCCTGAGTCGCCACCACCATCCACTTTTATACGATAAGGTTCACTTAATTCAATTAGTTGGAAGTGGTGGATTGGATATGGCTCTGGGATATCTTTCTCCTGTGCTGGATTGGATCAATACTGTATTCATTTGATGACAAATTGTTGAAACATGTAACAAGAAAAATTGGACATCCAATTAGGAAACATTTGATGAATTTTAAATTATTCAAATTCAATTTCATAGAAACACGTTATGGTAAGAAGATTAGTTCCCTTGTCCACAAACTCGCCTTTTCATTGTAGTTAAAGTAACTACTTTCTGACTTTGTCCAATCTTCAACGAGAAAGACATCAGCGGTTTCCCAGCTAGGATCGATTTTCTGTTTTGATGTGCCAGACGATTAGGGTTTGCTTGAAGAGGTAGAAGCAGAGATAATTGTATCTTATGGGAAATGTTCTGAAATGTTGACGGAGAGCAAACAATTAATTACTATTTATTTTAACATTGGTTATACAGTATACTGTCTTGACATAGTGCGGTACCTTGTTGGAGTTTGTGGGTTTTAGCATCTCAATGAATCCTTGCTGTCCTCTCCAGAATGCATTCGCAAACAAGGCACTATTATGCATGTTTAAATAACTTAATGAGACTTGGATGGACAGTCGAAGCGGAGGATGCTGAAGCTGAAGGATTCAACGAAAGTGCGATTCCAGATGTTACTTTCTCACCGATGTGTGCACGGGCTTCGGAAAACGAAATTATGTAATATCCGGAATATTCCTATTCCTACTGAAATCTATAATCGACATCGACTCGAGTTCAGGGCCAATTCATCATAAAAATCGTTAATTTTTAGTATTCATTTTAACAAAGATAATGAATATTCTGCAGTGCACTAAAATGCCGACGTGGATATACCATTCTATACCAACGGCTTTGCTGCCGCCTGTATAAGGAAATAGCTTAGCGTTCGATTTTTTATTTTCCTAGGAAAGGCACTCTAACGAGAGAAGGGAGTAGAAAAGTGCAAATATTTGACTACGGGGCTTATTTGCAATATTTCTTTTATTACTGTCAGTGCATCACTCATCCTCTATTCTATCCATCATACCCTCCAATTGTCAATCTCATCTTAGAAAACAGTATGCGTACGCATACAGTATGCTGGATCCCATTAAAAATCGCAACATGAAAGCCGCGACATAAAAAGCGTAGCACTAATAACCGCAAACCGCTGCAGCACAAACAGTTTAACTTAAAAAATCTATTTATTCAAAGTTATTTTCGTAGTTGAAATGAAGATACAAGATACTATTTAACTACTCAAAGCTATCGATATGTAATTTTAAAAATATGTATTGCGTGCATGTTTAACAGGGCATGTGCATGTTGAGGTTTTGTTTTGCTGTTGATGTAATTAATGCTGCGGTACGCAGCGATTTTTAATGAAAAGGGTTCATGCTCTGCTCATGTTTCGTTCATATGAAGTCAACCGCCGAATTAAAGCTTAAACTCGTAAAAACAACGGGTTCCGTATTCAAGTTAGAGGACTTTGTAGCTCTTCCATTGCCTATTATTTTATTTATTGAAAATTTGCATCCAATCGAACTTTCAGTACTAACACATTTCCCATGTCTGTCTGTATTTGTCCGCAAATTCACCAGCACGATAGTTATCGTTCCTTTCCTGTTCTCATACATTTGTTTAAAGTTTTGTTTTTTGGATGAGCAATGAACAGTCTGTACTGAAGCCATGTCTAAATTCTACAATATGCATTCAATACAACGCGCGTTGAAAGGGAGAAAACAAAATATCCAAAAATAGCCAACCATTTAAAAACCAAGCCAAACACGTTAAAAACGACTAGGTTAGGTTAGGTTAACTTCTGTCAACAAGAATTGTTTTATTTATTGGGCTGGTTTAATTCCTAGCTCGTCCTCTATTATGTAGGTCTTCTTGGCTCTTTTTGTTTGGCTCTTTTGACATGAATCCATTAAACGTCACCACAGAGGGCCCAGGCGCTCTTTGTTTATTCCTTTCCAGACGCAATTTCGGTAAAAACCATTGAATGCAAAATTACATTTAAAGTTTACCTGCTTATCTTATCCGAGATGTGCATAGGTGTGACGTGTGATGTGCGATACACAGTTCTTCCACCTGCGGATGAATCCAATTAATTTGTTAGATTATCCTTCAATTTTAAACAATTCTTTTGAGGGTCTCCTGAAAACAATCATAGGTATGCGTCTACGAGCTCAGTTCATGAGCTAATAAAAAGAAGTAGACAAAAGAGTTTAAATTTATTCGAGCTATCCCCGACGCACGCCGTAACCCACTACCTCCGCAGGTAGTAATTATCGGACATCGTATAAACCCCAACGCAAGTAATCATAGGACAATGGGATCGACACGCTTTTGATAATAGAACAGGGATAGAGGAGAGCAGGTAATAAGCTCAACCTGCCCTTTCGCTTCACTTCCGGTCCAAATAAAGTGTCATGCCAAAATATGATGGGAGGATGATGATCAATTTAATTCACACGGTTTGAAACCTTGAATAGGCTGAAGGACAATGTTGGGGTTTTGTATTGTTGTGTTTTGGTGGGGACCAGTTCTGGTCCTTTTTTATCTTCGTCAGATGAGCATGTGAGCTCATTTTATCATCCCAATTCATCTCTCCGCATCCCGAGTGAACAATCAATGAGGACATAATGACTGAAGGCTGGCAGACGCTAAACTGAAGGGAGTGAAAGGGGGAGAGAGCCCAAGTGAAAATACCAAAAAAACTGAAACGTTGATCAAGCCTGGGTTTTTCGGTCTTAGTGAAAATTCATGTTCAAACCTTTAAAAAGTAGCTGAAATGTGAAAGGACCAACTGTAATTTTTTTTTTGAAAATTGCAGTGCAATTCATCCATAAACATAAATTCGATAATAGAAAAAATGTTGAATATTAACTTTAGTTTACGCCTGTTGAGGTACAAATTCAAGTAGATTAATTGAATGTGAGGTTTTATGTACTAGAGCTATTCTCAAACTTCAATACAATTTTTTATTTATTAATTACAAATTGTGGTAATTACAAATTGTGGTTAAAGTAGAGATCATGGAACAGGCTGTAACCAGTTATTGTAACCACCCATTGTAAGCACCCAAGATTTCGACAAATCTAATTAAACCTAACCACAATTAACCAAGAATTCCGTCTCGCGATTCTGAAATAACCTAAGCTAACCTAAAGCATCGAAAGTATACGCGAAGCCAAAAAACACTTCCAAATGTGCATTTCAAGTGGTTGCAATGCAATGGGTGGATTTAATTCGTCGTTAGAGCCTGTTGCCTTATCCCTAATATTTACTCCAACGCAAATGGTCAAAATATATAACCATAAAGCCGAACACTGATTTCGACTTAAAACAAATGTCATAATTAAAAATAGCACATAAAATTGGTCTTTCTGGCTTTTTTCTAAATGTAACATGAATTTGCGCGAAACTTTGAGATTTATTCCTGGTGAACATTGCACTTCATAAATATCAAGCAAAATTTCAGGACCCAAAATCCAAGCCTTGTGTATAATATAAACCAGAAACAAATAGCACCGAAGAAATACGACGGATAACCCGGGTCTCAGCTCAGCCCGCCTGCCCATGCAGTAACTCGTATCGGCTTTTGCCATATTATTATGTACAAACAGAGCTCAACAAAGGGGCTGCAGGCGGTGAAGCCGGAGGGACAATAGGGCCAATCCAGCTCAATTAATATGCTACCTAACTTCAACGGAGACGGCTCGGGAAAAGTATTAAATCCACAACGGATTATTCTATTTTCAAGCAAATTATTTGATTTGGAAATAAATATAAAGCTTGTAAGCCCAAGCATAATAAACTAACGTGTTGATCTCTCCTTTCCGCACTGTCTTTTATGTCTTTTATCCAATAGATTGAGATTTAAATTAGGCTAAGCTCTTCGTTTATGTTCGAGTTCGATGCGCAGCAGAGTATTAAAATATATGTCACGCTGTCAATGTCAATGCGCGACTTGCGTCATTATATTCCATTCGAAAAGTAGTATTTTGACAAACAATAGAGAATGAACGAATTTTTGAAATTCTTCGTGTTTTGATGAATGATTGGGATCCTCAAGATCACTGCTTTACAATAATCGTTAAGTAAACATTTGAAGTGAATAGTACAATAATCGTACAATTCTAATTTAATAATTACAAATTGTGGTTAAAGTAGAGATCATGGGACAGGCTGTAACCACCTATTTTAACCACCCATTGTAACCACTGATTCATTTTCTGCCAAAATCAGTAGTAATTTATTTTTTTTAAATCCAATCACCAATGGTGCTTAAGTCAAATTTTTCCTTCCAACTATGCTTTGCCAGGTTGCAATGCTAAGCTAACCTAGGCAAGTTTTGCGATAAGAGTGTTTATGTCCGATCAAATTGTTTAATTCACGAAAATGTATGTATGACTGGACCTTTTTGGTCCATTTGCTCTGAATAACGCTGTTCACAATGAAATTCATCATACTTCACGGCGTCTGAAATTTGAATCTTGGAATTCCTCGCCAATCATTCCGGACAGTTGAGCAAAAACCTGTTGGGTAAAAACAGCTTTGCATGATATTCTATATTTTTGTCAAAAACTTTTGCCTAACCTGAACTGACCTAAAATAGAAGCACTTAAAGCAACCTGGCCTAAAGCGACTGAGTTTCGTCGTTTTGTTTTCTTAATCCAAACTAAGCTAACCTGACCTAGCAAGCCTGACCTACCTGATCAGTTTCTTTTCGTCCAACTGGCTTTTGCCCAAGTGACCGAATGAGTCGCCAAGTTACCAGTTCCGACTTTTGTCTCGTCTCTAAGGTCTTTCCTTAGTTTAGGTTATTTGATGTATATTCAATTTAAAATCTTTGAGAAAACTTAACTTAACCGATTCATGAGGAAAACATCCGGGCAAATATTGCAAGGCTCGATTCTCACTACTGAATATGCACCTTCAAACCCCAATTGGCGGAGGACTGACTAAATGTTGATGCACATGTACAAACAACTTTGCAAAACTACAATTTACGTAAGCTAAGAGGAGAAAGTTCAGAGAGAAAGAAAATGACACATAAAGTGCTGCTGGACCAGATCAAATGAATGCTGCTTCTTCTGAGTTTGAGTCCCAGTCAGAAAAAATAGACGAGAGTTTCAAATATCAGCTAGCCCAACTTTTACACGAAAAAAAAGAGTCTATGTGACATGTCATTTCTGTTCAAGGAAGAAGAATGGTGTAATACTTAAAGAACAACTGGGGTCTGGTTTCTGGTCTGTGCCATCTTTCTTTCCCATTGAATCTCCACCAGCCAGACCATCTTTTTTCTTTCAGCATTTAGCTCTATATTTATATCAGAAGGTTTAGATTCGATTCTCTCCTCGTCGTGTCTCCTGTACGGAATGGAGGAAAGAGCAAGCTTTTTGGTTCGTTTCAAATGAAACTTTTTTTTTTTGCATCACGTTCGGAGATATATTGTAGTTAGAAAGGCTTTCAAGACTTGTGCAAACAAACGGGGAAATCGTTTCCACATTCAACCTTCGTTGTTCCGCTCTCCTGAGCCCTCTGCTCTCTCCCCTACTCCTTCCCTCTTTGAATTCCCAATCTCCTTCAATTGGGAATTTGGGAACTGTACAACTCACAAGGAAAACGTATTGGATTTCGGAGGCCAGCTCTTCCTTCCAGAATTGCACAACATGGAGGTGAACGGGAATCGAAACGAAGTTTGGCCAAAATACTTCCAAACTTCCTGGCCTGATTCATGTTTGATTTGGAGCCAATAATGGGAGATACCCGGAAATGCATACATGTCAATAGTTCACTTGTCAAGGATACTATTTTTTGACATCAAATCATGTCACAAGTTTTAAGCGTGTATGCCGTTTCTGAAATTAATTTCTGTTCGACGACAAAATACTCGAATAGCATACTGCGATGCGATTAAGCTGAAAGTACATACGCCAATATTGAGATTGAGACAGACAAACGGAAACCGCGGTAGCAAAACAATTCTCAATTGTAGATTGATTTAATGGCAGTCAAATATTGCAAATTGAGAAATGTAAATACCATAAATCAATACACGTTTAACCATGCCCTGAAACTGTTCCACCGCAGCAAACAAGGTTGCAAATGCTTCTATTGCAAAATAGGGCAATTCTGTATCAAAACCGAAAGAATTTTATGAGCTCCACTGTCTCAGTTTGCAAATTTAGGCAATTTTACTTCCGAAGTCGGTCACTTTGCAAAAACCAGTTTTGCAAAACCAATACTTAGTCAATTTAGGTTTGGTTAAGTTAAGTGAGAAAATCGGACAAGATACAAAAGCGCTAACAAAAAAACTTTCTTTTCCTCAACTGTCGCAGAATCATTATTTCCAATTTTTTTCTTGGTTTGAATTACACTGGTAAAGCCAGAGCAAAGTCGAACAAGCAATAAGCCTGGTTTGCAAAACTATCGCCCTGAAGTTATATAGTTACATGTATCGACCCCAATTTCGAATCCTTTTAACCCCTACTACAAAATCGAAGACTTTTTAAATCCAAAGAGCAGACTCAGCGGCCATCGAAAACAGTCGAAAATAAAATCATGCGATAGTTTGTAGAGTTATATTTTCTACTGTACCTGTTGTCCTAGAATCATGAATTCGACCTGTACATAGAGTCCTGCGTCATTCCACTCCTTTCCACGCCCTACTGAGAACCTGAGTAATTACCAGGACAATTAATAATAACTTCCCCAAAGGCCTTGTTCAACAGAGCGGATCCATCATGGGCTAGTCCGTCGTTGCTCTCTAATGAATTTTGGAGTAATGAAGACGGAAGCTGAGTATGGACTAATTAAACATTTAGATGGGTGTCCGGAGGCATTTGCTGTGCACAGTGCACAGGATAATGCGTGTTTTTCAAATTCTGCAATTAGATATTATTTCTAAGCAATTTTCGAATACAGTCAGATACTCAACTCATACCTAGCAGAATGCTAAGTTGATACCAAATGTCAAATTCGTATTTATGCCATTGTAGCAACAACAAACCAGTTCCTTTTCACATAAGATTTGTTTAAACAAGGAAGCATATTTCCTTTTCCTTAGTCCATCCACAGAGCCACAGATCAGTGGCTGAAGGCCAGGAATGTTGAAGAAGACACAATAGAACGAGTGAAAAGAATGATTGGAATGGAATGAAAGTTTTGGTTTCTTTTCTATTGTTGTGCGTTTGTGCGTAGAAGAAGGCAATTTCTGATGTGAAATATCGTGACTTCGTTGTCTCTTTTTGCCCTTTCATTTCAATTCCCTTAGCCAAGCCAAGGTATGCATGTAATTCTGCAAATGATGAGCACATTGGAAATGTGGTATTCAAAGAAGGCTGGAGTTTGTTGGTACAAATTGCATAGAAAGTTTGGCCTATAGTTTATGCTTTGCATAGCGTATATTAAAGGATTGAGATTGAGACATGCATTACATTGCATCATTCTTTTAAATTCGTAGAATAAATCTAGCAGAAAAGATGCATATGAAAAATTCATACTGAAATTGGTGACTATGAGAAAATGATAAAATATTGGTGTTGCTCTTAATGCTGAAATCCTAGAATAAGATATTCGGCAAGTGGGTTAAATATTATATTAATTATTTATTCAGCCTTCCACTAAAGCTATTGTTTGTTTACAGTCGAAAGTGCTTTATAAAGGAGGTACGTAAATCTTCTAAAACATTTGAAAGGGGGGGGGGGAATAGTTATACATTTTTGTTATTTGTATAAGTCAGAATCAACTATTAAGCGGAAGTAGAAAGTTCAATACAAATACAATATCTATATCTATTTAATTCAAATAATTACATATTTTATTTGAGGTGTATCTAAGCATATCGAAGAGGGAATGAATAGTCGATATTTTTATATCGAGATGCGTATTTTATTGTAAATAGTTTCTTGATGTTGTTTGAGCTAAAAAAAGTTTTAGATAATTAAGCTGATTAAAATTTTTGAACAAACAAACTCAAATCTGGCATTTTAACTAAAGCTTCATCCACCATCTTTAACGACTGCCGTAATTAGAATTTTGAACATCGCCTATTGAAAATTAAAACCTAATCCCCAACACCTTTATGATTAAGGTTTGAGAATAGTATCTTGTGTTTGCCACAAAAACTTTTGTGCAAAAATTGTTCCAAGCAAATTAATGTTTACTGCATGAAACGCATTTACAGTTTGACTTCGTCTATATTGTAATTGTAAGGTGCGTTTGTCTATTTTCTAAGCTTTGCCTTAGTTTTTACCTATTTGTCTGGACTCAGTGAACCTTTAAAGTAATTTGTCCAATACCTGCTCGAGTCAATTTATCTTATCTTTCTCTTTTTACCGATTCCAAGCATTGAATTCTTCGGATGTCCGGTGTGACTTCTGACTTCCCGATTCATTCTATTTTATTGTGACAAGTGACAACAGAGAATTTACAGGACCAGCCAGTTTTGAATGCACGCAAAATACAGTGCTCTCAGTACCCAGGGTTTGTTAGAAAGCTACCTACCTAGCGTTATGTAACAGGAGGAAGGCCTCACACAATGGGCATTGTTGGTGGTTGTTAGATCCTCTGTCCTCCGGTTAAAGTCGATGAAAGAATGAGACAGCTGAATCGAATTCAACGTGAAGCCATGACCTAAACCAGTCTAAACTCCTACCTGTGCCTGAGCCCTTACAGTATGCTTCCTTTCTTGGATCTTCCATTCATTCATCAATATTCTAATTGGATTATTCTTCCTTTCCTAAGATCAGTCTTGTTACGTTACGTTAGAAAAGTAACTGATTTGTACTGAATAGGCACCCAAGTCTCGAGATGGCTTAAAGCCCAGCGGTACTTGTGTATGTCATGCTCCGTCTGCACTCAACAATACAAGCATTTATTACACTGAATTTGGCAAATCTCTCTTTTACGCCATTGAGGAGAAAGGAATCAGGTGCACAGATGAGATTGTTGAGACTCAAGAGCCTATTCGTTGTTTAGAAAATGGAATTGTCCCCAAAAATAAAATTAAGACTAGGGTCCTTTACGGTTTTTAGGGGTTTAAGTATACCACACCACAAATGGATGAAGTTTTATTTTGAAAAAGTGAACAGTTGACAAGAATAGGGAAAAGAGTGTTCGGTGAAGGAAGCCCAGCTCCCAGCTCGAAAATGAGCACTGCTGACACTGAGCTCGTTGAAGAACACTTAGCTTGGGCTGGGTTGAATGGAGATGACGTCTGCAAGTGCCTTATGTGGATGGGAATGATAGAGTTTTTTGTGTTAATCATAAAATACGGAGAGCGTTTTCAATTCAAGCCAACCACAAAATACTGAACGACGACGTACAAGTTTTTGACATGAATGATATGAATGCATTATATAGTACTCATGTCGTCAGTGTGCCCCAGAGAAGAGGATCTGTCTGTACTGGACGACAGACTTCTTTTTGCAACAATACAATTGGGGAAAATTAAGCTTCTGGCATCCACTCGATGCGAGCTGTGCCATACCTACTTTATTGCAAATGTCAGTAGAACTTACTTAGAGCCCATCACTGAACTGAACTTATGTTGGTGTTCCGGGAGGATCTGGATCTGCTGCCATGTTCATATCAATATATAATGTATATTTAACTAAATACATTGTGGAATATTAGCGGAGTTTAGATTGCCTGTAATCTGATTCCAACCGCAGGCTGGTTACGATAATTGTTCCCCTTTTGAAAACATCTGCCGTCTATCCGTTTCATACTAGAGAATTCATTGAATATTAGAACTAAAAGAAATTCTGAATTTTCTCAGATTTTGAAAGCTGATTAATGACCCTTCTTAGGATTTTTGGATTTAAATTTATATAAATAAAGTTACGGTTGCATGGATTGAAAAATAATTAAAGTAACAGCGGTTGTTTGAGAAAAACTGCAAATATATGTCTCCTGCCGTAAAACCGATAAATTGGCTAAAACCAGATTGACAACTTTTCTGGGTATCAAATTCACAAATAAAACCTGCTTCGGAAAAAAGGTCTCAGTATTCATTTGTTTTCAAATAAGACTTAACTTTTTTTAAGAATTTGAGTTTTTCAATAGAACAAATATGTTAAAAAAGTTGTAGAATGCTTTAGCCGTCTCTGCTATCTATGTATAGCGAACGAAAGAAGAAATGAAAGTATTTTAACGTGGCGTTTGAAATTATTATTCAAAACTTCAATACAGCTACAGCCTAGCCTCCTCAATACACGTCTAAATTCACCCAAGCTTGTCTTGATTTAGCCTAATTTAATGTGTGAGCGATACTATGCAACATCGCACAGTGCAAAAATCACACCAAGTCACTATAAACTTTGAACTTGAGATCCACCACTTATAGAATTGATAGTGAGTCATCCGACGAGACAGACGCTTGAATAGGAGAGCAACAACTATAGACAGACGCTTAAGCTTACATCAACGTTACATTTCTAGCACTGTTCTCTCTGTTGTTATTGTATTCTAGTCATGCTTTGCTTCTTGTCAAATTCTAATATTTATCCTAGACGTGTGCGTAACCTGTGTGTTTCATTGTAGTGCATGGTGCATATGCTATCCTTATGTTTTGTGTGTCCAGCTTCACAGCTACAGCCTCCCCTTGAATTAAATCACTGCCCAAGAGGACAGAACAGAACAGAGATAAGAGAGCAATATCCTTTCCATACCATCCCATATCCCATCCCATCCCATGGGCTACTGTTGCTGCTGCGGTGAAAGTTCATTTGTAGCTTGATATCAGGGCCAGACATCGTATCCAAGTCCAAGAACACAAATTGCAGTAGTTTAGTCCTGTTCAGAACCGGGCTGGAACTTGAGATTTGAGATTGGAAATGAAAAATTCAATATTTAGTTAAAGCTATGGAAAAAGCTTGTTTTTGTTTCTACATATGTGCAGATTAACTTGGTCAGAACAGAACCTTATTGTTGTACTTGCTTCAAGTCAAGGAATACTGTTTCCCAGAATGTTTGAATCCGGATACGCTTTCGTATCTATTCCATGAGATAACCTCTGGAAATTAATGATCTTTCGTGTGTCACATTTTGGGTTATCCAACACGCTCATGTAAGGAATGACATTGCTGACGAAGAAATTAATTACTGTTTTGTTGTTTAAAGTTCAATGGGACTAGAAAAATTGTTTGAACACGGATTTGAGGGTCGGGGACGATCAGATGAGATTTGTACTAAAAGCTAACATTGTCCACAGATAAGTAAACTCACACCCGGGAGTAGAATGGTTGATATCCTTTCTTTGGTTTCTTTCGACCTGTTTTTAAGCTTAGGATTGGGCATATTTACAGTAAGTACTATGGAATAAGATCGTCATTTTTAAATGCATTCGACAAGTTCATACCAAACCTATCTCATCTCAATATTGGAAATCATAATTGTAGAAGATATTTCACTGTAAGATCAGATTTTCTGCGGGTTTTGCTCGCACAGCACATTTGTACGAATTAAATTCAGCGGTAAATTGTAAATCATATTTTTTACTTCTTTTCATTACATCGATTGTAATGATTCTACGTCAAGTGGGCGCAGTCATTTGGGCGCCGTCACTTGGGTGCGGCACATTTGGGCGCCGTCATTTGGGCGCCGTCAGTTGGGCGCCGTCAATTGGGTGCAGACACATTTGGGCGCGGGTCTATTTGGGCGCCGTCATTTGGGTGCCGTCATTTGGGCGCGGGCACATTTGGGCGCGGTCACATTTGGGCGCGGGCATATTTGGGCGCGGGCCCATATGCGCCTGCATCCAAATCCAAATGGTTACTGAAAATCTAAAATATTCTTATTTACATAGTATGCAGATTTCCACACTACATAAGGAGTACATTGTAAACATTGTCCAGCTGTACCTGCGTCCGAATGCGCATGCAACCAAAAGGGCCTGCGCCCAAATGTGACCGCGCCCAAATGTGCCCACGCCCAAATATGCCCGCGCCCAAATATGCCCGCACCCAAATGTGACCGCACCCAAATGTGACCGCGCCCAAATGTGCCCGCGCCCAAGTAACGGCACCCAAATGACGGCGCCCAATTGACGGCGCCCAAATAGACCTGCGCCCAAATGTGTCTGCACCCAATTGACGGCGCCCAAATGACGGCGCCCAAATATGCCGCACCCAAGTGACGGCGCCCAAATGACTACGCCCACTTGACGCCGGACGGATTGGAATCATATTTTTACTTCACATTTTCTACATATTTTTACGACGTTTAAAATCCAGAATGATGGATGAAAAATATGAATACAGTATACCTCAGAGCCACCAATACTTCAAATCCGAAGTTGGTACGAGGTACTAGGTAAGGTATTTCTGACTGGCAATGACTTGAGACTTCTAATTGAATTTGAAATTAAAAGCATATTTCGATTAAAAAATTAGACGTTAGTCGGTTTAGTATTGTGAATTTGAATCCTCAATTAGTTTTTCCGTTGTGAATTTGAACTTAACACTTTGCACAAAGATTGACAGTTAATGGTAAATATTTATTGCTCTTGTAGTTTACATTCCCCAACTACAGGGCATTCCGGAAACGTGTTAATTTCCGAATTTGAATAAATCATATCAAAACGGATTAATACCATTACCATTTCCCTTACAATTGCGCAATATCTTCAATTTCCGGCAAAATACAATAAATCGTTAAATGCGCTATAGTTGAACTAGTTGTCAAGGATTCTCGCATTTACTACTATCCCACAGGGTTGATCACCGAGAATTTCGTGGAGGTACAAACTTATTCCAGCCAATCAGAATCACACAACACATGCTTGCGTTCATTGCTATTTCAATAATTTTCATTTTGGAATCCAAAACTCTCAGTTCTTCGTTGCATCCATTTCGCTGGCAATAAAATGTATGAATCTAATTTTGTCACTTCTGATTCACAATTTGTTTAAAATATTCTCCCATAATTTATTTCGAGGCTTTCCCAAGGAGTCCTCTGACATGATGATGATGATGAATAAAGACAAAATGGATTTCCAGACTATCACAGTGCTCAGCATAGCAGAGTCCCACAGTCCCACCTAACCTTATGCATCCTCTTACATAAAAACGTTGATCTGTGTGTTGTATGTATGTTCACTATCTCCTCCCAAACTACTCAACGTACAACCATGAACGATA
>JAQFXZ010001053.1:0-13934 GCA_034694025.1 Ceratophysella scotica | reverse complement strand
ATCTTCGGAGGAGATAGCGTACATACATACATACATACATACGAACGACAGATCAGCGTTTTTATGTAAAGTGATGTCTAGTATTTATTTAATGCTTAAAGGAAATGCACATAGCCCTATTGACCATTTCAACAACTGCCATTGGACTATGAAAGTGTTATTTTGATAATGATGATGTTGTGATATGTTATCGTAATATACAATTTAGAAAATGTAATGTGCTAATAGGCATTGGCCAAACAAATGTCATATTCAAAGTGTCATGCAATATTGCACTTGTAAATCAGTAAAGCAGTCGGTGTTTCAGCGTTTCGGATACAACTGTTGAATAGATGGGTACAGGTTGGGCCCTCCGGAGGGCCCTTTGTCCATCTGATAACAAGACATGGGAACACTATATGCCCTCCAAGTCAACTTTGGCCCTCTGCAGAAAGGAATACAGGTAGGACGTGAGACGTGAGTATCAGGTTTGCCAGCTCAACCTTCAGCGTTAGTATAGCATTCGCCCTAATGTCGTGCTTTTGGAGTAGAATCGCCATTTGCCCCACTCATGCTCAATAATTACGTTAATTAAATATCACCTAGTGAAGTTTACTTATCTTCGGTTTCCAGCGAAATTACTTCAATTGCTTGATAAACATCCCCATATATTTCCAATAATTCCATCGGGATTTCAGCCATTTGCGAAATAAGATTGCTCATACACTTATTACGAAAATTATTATTATGACGCGACATGAAGGATGATATCGATAAAGCTTGATGAAAACCTATATTTTCAAACTCAAGGTCACTCGAAACTGGGCCAAAAATAAATTAAGCAGTGTTTGGGTTTGTGTCGTGCGTTTTTTGTTACAGCTGGCTGTCGCTTTGTATGCGTTTAGAAGTACCGTAATATTAGCACCCAACGTGTATTCACATAAAAAGTCACAGTACTTTACCAGCTTCAAGGGCTAGCAATCATTTCAACAATAAGTTAAGTTACTGTGCAACTAAATGAAATGAGTGCTAAACAAAAATCAAGCAATAGACAAGAACTTTCAGTGGAAACGCCGAATCCACAAACCGTTAACAGATTGTGCTACATTTACACGTCCGTCTTTCACGCTGCCAAAACTTTCGGCATTCTTCCGTACAGTTTTAATCCAAAAACACTGGAACTGACCCCCATCAATTCGGGACCATCATATTACTTATTCCTATTCAACGAAAGTTATTTGCTACTGACAGGTTCAAAAGTCATCCTTCTCTTCCTCTACAACTGGTGGACCAATTTTGAACGCGAGGATATTCCAGGAGGCTATTTCATGCAGCTTACTCTCATCTCCCGCTACCTGCTTTTATTTGCCATGCTCTCTAGCTATACACTCAATAGACAACGGTTCAGCAATGTTGTTTCAGCATCAATTCAATTGGAGAATCGAATATTCAGTGAGTATAATTGCAACTACGTACTAATATCGTAGATAGTGCTCTCGTACCTTGATCGGTTTTATTTATTTTTTAGATTCTTCATCCAATTCGACTTCACCCAGATTTGAAAGCCGCCATAAATTCTTGCGTGTTCAATCATTGGCTCAAATTGTAATTATAGTCACAGGATCCTTGGTGCACCTCTTGATGCAGCTTGCATTCTCGGAATTACCGCAGAATATAAATTCATTCTTGAAAACACCAAATTTGACCCTCCGAATTCTTCTGGCATTTGTCGAGGGATATATTTTTCCGGTTGCACTGGGAATAGTCTCCATTTCCAACTTTTTGGTTTACCTTACATTCGGAGGAATCGCCAATGACGTTGCCATGTTGAACACAGCCTTGAAAGGTGAAAATGGGACAAAGCAATCCAGATCTGTCACGGACATCTATACACTGATCCAA
Organism: Ceratophysella scotica; assembly: GCA_034694025.1. Lineage (NCBI taxonomy): Eukaryota > Metazoa > Arthropoda > Collembola > Poduromorpha > Hypogastruridae > Ceratophysella > Ceratophysella scotica. The sequence goes on along the minus strand of JAQFXZ010001053.1, from coordinate 12,053 downwards.
CTCATCATAAATATGTTAACACCCTCTTTCTCTGTGAGCTTTCTACTTCAGGAAGTTGCCTTTCTGGCGGGAATTATTTTCTTGATAATGGGCGGGATAAAAACAGCAGGACTGCAATCTTTCATTGTAGCTCTTTTCTATTATGGATTGGCATTCGAACTTTCCCTATTCATGTTGGTACAATTTCACCAAATGATCGCGTTAAATCTTTACTCCAAAACGACTGTCATTTTGTTTCGATCGTTGAGCATTCGAGATAAGAAGTCCAAATTGATTCCTCGTCTCCTTCGGGCTCTTAAAGTTCGTCCAATGGGAGTTCATACCATCATGCTATCTACACTCAGCGACTATGCCGTTTTCATCGTTTCAATGCTGCTTATGCTCCTCGAGGTATGAGGAAAATTCGAAGTTCATGTAGTCTTCTTCTAGTTTCAAGAACAACTTAATATAGTGCTAGTTTGAGTTTGTAAATTTCAGAAGTTGATTTTAGATTTTGCAGAATTATTTTTCAAGCTTATAATTTATCTATTTAGTTACCAAATCTACCATCATATATGGCATTTTAAATCAACATTATATCAACCTAGATGACTATTGTATGTGTTTCTCTGTCCTCGATTGATTTTCTGTTCCCCGGATAAACATGGCGGGCGTGTTGATCGATTGCCATATCTACCAACAACGGAGCTTCGCTGCTCTAAAGCTACTGTATGCTTTAAAATCCTCAAATGAATATATAAATTTCGCATTTATGCTTTATGCACATGATGTAAGATGTAAGCAGTAGTCGCACAGATTAAAATGTCGCAGTAATCCAATAAAATTCCTCATCGAAACGCTTCCCCAGTTGGATTGTAATTCAGGGCTCAGGTTGTCCTCCTGACGTGCGAGAAGCCTGAGGGAAGGGAATGCTTTCTCTGTTCAGAGTAAGATTCAGAGCTACTAAACAGATTCAAAGTTAATTTGGTTTACTTTGCGACCGTTAGATCGGAAACAGAGGGTTTTTAATCGGCGAACCTGACACCTGACACAGTTTTTTGGAAAATAACAAATCCGACGGTCAAGAGGAAAATTTATACGCGAGGTGGCATGAAATGAGAAAGTCACGTTCATCCATGAATTATACAGAAGCACAACTTAGTTATGACTAAATTGTACAACTTGTAAAGAAATAAAGAAATTCCATGATGAGCTACAATAAATATTGTTTATCGGGTTTGGCAGGAAATTCTAGAAATGTGCATTGTGGAAACATTATAAAAGCTCTTCACCTCACACAATTTTTAAGCCCGTTGTAATGGACTATTTGACCGCAATACATGCATTAGATTTTTAAACAAAATAGAAGATTGAATTGTATTATTCTGTCTAATTAAATTCAGAAAAGTACAAATCATTTGTTTATTAGAGACTAATATTCTTCTATGCAAGATTTATTTATGCATTTTTATTTATTTATTTCACCATGTTGATAACACAGATGACAACACACACATGACGTACAACAAACAACAACATGAAACTCACCCACGAATGGGATTTATGGCTACACGCAATTTATGTCTGGCTACACGCAAATGAACAACTTAGGGACGTATACTAAAAATTCGCAGCTCTGGCAGATTCAATACGCGGCAAGCGCAGCGGAGAGCAAGCAGAAATATCCTCATAACATTCAAATAATTTTCCACTAATTAGTCTCCCCTAATTAGAACCCACCCGCTCGCAAAATAATTCGGCTAATTATAAACGCATCATGGGCAAGCCACTTCGCTATCATTTAAGTTGTTTCTTTTGATTAAACGTGGGTGCCGTTCAATAAAAATACAGAAACTAATGTCGAAGTAAGTTATGGCTTCTGGCACAGGTAGTACAGGCTGGACTCAAGATATTTATCATCTCTCAGCTATACGTGAACTGAGAGAAGTATAACTAGTACTTAATTAATACTTCTATTAAGTTAACAAAAACTTCTTAAAAAATGAAAAACGAGACAATTGTTGACTACGAAATTCGTAAAGTATGTGTGGAGGATATTTCTATTCTCAACATACTATTCAGCGGCTATTTCAGCGCAATTTCATGCTTTTTGGCATTTTTTGGTAATATAATTTGCATGCTCGTATTATCAAGAGGAAACATGCGAGTTCTCAGTGTCAATCGAGTCCTGTTTGCATTAAGCTTAGCTGACTGCACCTATGGAATTTCTTCATTCTTGGTATACACTCTGGATACTTTCTGCGAGTACTACTGCGTTTGGAGCTACATGCACTATTGGATTATTCCATTGACGGCTCCTAGCAGCTATGCTATTACGGGAACAAGTAAGAGCCTTCACTGCGTCAAATTAGTTTGGTCTTAATTTTTACTTTAAATATCTATATTAATATCTAATCTGATTTCGACTAGCTCAACTGATTTCAATCTACCTGACTGTACTCGTCAGTCTGGAGCGCTACTTGTGTGTTTGTTATCCTTTCCATGTAAAAATTTGGTGCACACCGAAGAGGACCACTTGGTATTGTATCGTTATTATAACTCTCTCCATTCTCATCTCCCTCCCGGTCTGGTGGGAAATCAGATCAGTTCCAGTTCGGATTCTCAACCCGGATGGTGAAATGATACCGGGTTTAATGCTAAAATACACGGATTTGTTCAAGAATCCTCTCTACTATAAATACTACGTCCAGTGGGGAACATTCTTCCTGCTTCGTGTAATTCCCTTCACAGTACTGCTCGTGTTGAATTCGAGAATTTGTTATACAGTAAGTCAAGAGAAATAATATGTTAAATTACTTTTGTAGATAGTGGATAATTTTTATAGATTGATCATCTGTAAGGAAAGGTTTATTTTCATCTGTAAAAACATGTTTTTAAGCAAGCTGGCATATTATTCTAACAATCAGATTTGAAGATGATTTGAAAATTACATCTCAACGATCAACGATTCACACCGCTGGCAAATTTTAAATATTTTTGGTACATATCCTATGGAGATTGAACATATTTTTGAACTTTTACGACATATTTTGACACAATTTTATGGCAAGTTTTATATTAAATTGGTCCTATCTTTAAAGAAATGCTGTGACTTTAATTGTTTTAAATTCTTGACCACGTCTTTCTTTTGGAATTTCGAAAGGAATTCGCCCATTCATGCTAATTTTTTGTTGTTTTTAAATTCGCAAATTGGTTGACAGGTTTTTATACCAGAGATTTCCTTTAATAATGAAATACAAATGTGTGTTTTTGCATCAAATCTGCTTTGTATTTGAATATTTTAGTGCATATATTAGCTAATAGCATTTCTGTTGTGTATTTTAGTTGTAGTGCACACTGGACACCTTTTTGTGCACAAGAAGTTAATAGTCTGTAGTTTGTTTTTTAGAAAAAATAGTATTCAGTTCGCAATTCTGCTCATTACTGTAGAGCCACTGCCCTTGATAGAATTTCAAACAAGCAGTGCAAAGATCTTCCATTTGGTTTCCCAATTTATAGATTAACATATTTTTATATTATGCGAGGTATGTATTGCTTATAAAATAGGCGGAGCTCACAAATATTAAAAAATGGAGTTAGTTTCAATAAATTAGCTCTTGCGAATAAACTTAAAATATTTTACAGAAAAATATAAACCAACCAAATTGAAGCAACGTGCGCCATATTATGTTCCATAAACGTATATCAATTTACATAAAGCTGCAATTTTTTAAACTATTTTTGTTAGGTTCTCCTGATGAACAAAAGACGACAGACAATGACACAAGGAGAAACCCGAGAAGTTTCAATAACCAAGATGCTGCTGGCAGTTGTCCTGGTCTTCCTAATTTGCAACGTTCTCAAGATCTTCATGTACTTCTTCGATTCGTTTCAAGAATTCCCATTTCTACTGAACCTGACAGAATTCCTTGTAATTTCTAATGCAGGCTGTAATTTTGTAATATACTGCTTCTTCAGCGAAGTCTTTCGTACAGAATGTAAGGATATGTTCCGCAGCTTCTGTGGTATCAGAAGCAACTCTGAAGATTCGCGTGGAATGACCGTTGCCTGAGTGTTGCTACTGTAATATCTCAATTTATGTGTAATATAATTATGTCTCGTATTTGTTAATATAATAGGACTTTGTCAGCTTCATTTACATGTAATTTCTAATTTCTTCAACGAATAAAATGTGCAGTCTTCTACCACGGTAAGCTACTGTAGGTCAAAACGCACAATTTTTCAAGTTCACAAGGTCAAAAATTGGTAGCTGCATTAACCTCAGTTTCTGAAATCTAAAATTGCTTTGGTCAACGTAAAGTAAATCAAGTTAGGATTTACCTTTAATTGATTCTACACAAGATTTTGGCAACGAGTCTAAGAAACACTGCCTTAACTCAACTCTGTACACACATGCATTTTAACAAAAGTATCTTGAGTCGGTCAAGTGTACAGTATACATACATGCATACACACATATAAATCCTTAATCCTACCAAATGATGGTTTTCCTCTTGGATGAGCAACGCAAAACAGGTTTGCTTTATTAGTCAAGCCATAACGTCGTCAGTCTGCCTGCACCTCCGGAATCCTTAAACCGGTGAAACACATCAACATCACACAAGTTTTGTCGGGCAAAGGCAAATCATTGACCTGGACTGGAGTATGCAGTATAGAATTTCACTTGTTGTCGTGCCTATAAGCAATTTTTGTGTGAGCAGTAGGGATTCTTTTAATTTGATTGAAGACAGTCAGTATTAAATTATTTTTGTGTTAATTATATTTAAATATAACTAATTGAAATTACGATGGCAGAAACTTCAGAAACAGTGTAAGTGGATATATTGATTTCTGTTTATACGATAAATACTATTATTTGGTATATGCTGTACTCTTTAGTTTAGCGATGTTATTTAATTCTCGTTCACACGTAGCACATTTTCTTTTAAAAATAGACCAACCTTTTTTAATCAAATCGTACTTCATAAGGAACCGTTTAAATTATAGTTACAAGTTTCTCTGTGAAAGAAAATCTAAGGTTTAAAAGGTCTTTTTTACGTAATCAAATACCGTGCTATATGTTATGTTTCTTTTTTATTTGATGTAATCAAATCAGAAAATCATTCAGAAAATATAAATTTTCGAATCAATTTTCGAATTTCAGTCGGTAAATTCACTGTATACTTTGAAAATCGAAATGAAATGAATTACTCAATTTTATTACGATACCTATCATAAACTCTACGAATTTCTAGAAATCTGCTACATGAAGCTCAAAACTATTTCCGAGTAAAACCAAATTTCCAAATTCTAAAAAAAATCACTGATTTAAAAAAAAATTGTTAAATTTTAAGACAATGCTAAAAGGCATGAAGATTAAACCAACATTTTTGAATTTTAGCCCACTACTCTACATGAAACGAGGAAAGCCTCCCACATGTGGTCCCGAATTTTGGAAATGTGTGGTAGCGTATATAATCATTCTGATAATTGCTGTGACTGTTGCTGTATTTCTTACAATCTATATACGTGAAGGTGGTGGATGTCCAGCATGTTGGCAGGTAAAATTAGTCAAGTAAAAATATACGAAAAAATTTGATTTAAGATTTCGTGTTTTTCAATATTTTCGTTTTCTGATTTCTAACGAAACAAATAGACGGGATCAATGAAAGGAATTGTTTTGCTGCAGCCAGATAATGACAGTAAAATCAGAGGGACACTGTTGCTCAGCCAAGGCAACAACACGAAACCAGTGGAAATCAGTGGAACACTTTCCGGTTTAAATTCAAATTCAGTATATCAGCTCACAGTTCAGCCTAATGGAAACCTTGTTGAAGGATGCTCCAGCTCCATGCTGCCTTCAAAGGATAATTCAACATCAACTACGGTAGCAAAACAACTTATTCAGAGTGCTTTCAGCGTATATTGGCATAGCGTATGAATTATGAAATTGTTTGCAGGGTACATTGCAAAATCCAGATCCATTTACAACTATAACCTCGTTTGGAAGTCATTGGCCTGAATTCACTTCGGATGTAGACGGATCGATCTCAATTTACATACTAGACACTATTCTGTCGCTATGTGGACAACATTCAATTGTGGGCAGAACTATTCTTATTTCTGAAATAGACGATCAACACTCAACTCCTATTGGTTGTGGAATCGTGGGATACATCGCTGTTTGATGTTGAGAAGTGATGCTAAGTATTTTTTTAAACAATAGATCCACATGTCGAATAATCGATACCGAATATTCACGTGGAACAGGTGATGTGAAATAATTTTTTCATTACTTTCTTTCAGCAATTATGGAAGTGATTGCAAAACGAGTTATAAATATTTAAAGCTTATTATACAGTATGCAATATAATTATATATGTAGGTATCTCATTTGTGTCATAGCATAGCACGGGCATGGAAGAGCCAATGAGAATATTTTTGTAAAATCCGTTCTAGTAAAGCTATGCAATATGCGTTGGAGCGAAATACTTACTTACATTGAAGTGACATTCTAAATATTTGAGCTGTTTGGATACAACTTCTAAAACTGTTATTTTTATGATAGTAAATATTTAGTGGATTGGATTTGAAGTACGCCTTTCCTGTCAAGGCTTATTATGAACGACAGAGAAAAGTGCACACTCAAACACAACTCACAAAGTTCCTTGTTGGAGGTTATACGGATAATTGGCTAATAAGCATAAATGGCCGGCTAATAATTTGAAAAATGAATAAACATTTTTAATTAATGCCTGCAAATATATGTATTCGATTTTTGAAGTTAGCTGTTCTTACCCAGAATGTTACGCTCTTTCCAATGGTGTAATCCTTAATTCAATCAGATGTACCTAAACACATTAAATCAACATGCAAGGGTCTAGACTAGGTAATTTCGTCCCTAATTATGTGCTTAGGTATATTTAACTGAATTGAAAGTTACACCATTGGATAGAGCGTAACATTCTGGGTAAATGCAGCTACTTAACTTTAGAAAGCGGATACATATATTTGCAAGAATTAATCAAAGTTGTTTAGAATTCATTTTTGACATTACATAATATCGATATCCGCCTATAATAATCAAATATCCATATTAGCTTCTACATACACACTTCTTATTTAAAGTATAATTGAATTTGAATTAGCATTAAAAAATTTACGCAGGCTGGGTTTGCTATAGTAAAATAATTTATCGTGGCTCTAGAAATTAGGGTATGTGGTAGTTTGTCCAGAATTTCTTAATTATTGTAGCATGTACCACATGTAATTTTAGATCCATTCTTATCCTACAAATACGGTCGTGCTTAGCACCTTAGAAAGGTGTTTCTCTGCTTTGCGAAAAAATATTGAAACAAAAGTAGGCGGGGTTATAACGTTAAAAGCTCTTTAAAATTTAACATACAGTAGATGCTTCAGAAAGATAGATGTCATAAACTTAAATAATTGGATGTTTGTTGTATACCACGAGAAATTTTTCCAGCCCAATTCGGTACATCTTCTTTCAAAACATATTCTGTTGTTCACTATGTTCTTCGTCATTGTTCATAGGCAAATTGTTATTGTCAAAAAATAACATTGCTAACGGTAGGAATATGATTTCCAAAGTTACCCTAAGAAATTTGGAGTTTATTCAAATAATGGGAAATCTGTTTCTTGTAATCCCAGTCAAAGTCAGTGTAAGGAAATTAGGTATTTTTGGGAACTGCGAGACTATCTTCCGGGGAAGGCTTTGGAAGTTACATGCCCTGTATCAGGTGGTTGCTCGGCTGACTATATGTGTTTACATGTTGACTACTATCCGACTAGCATCTTCTCATACGCCAATGGTTCCAGCAGAAGTTGTTTTTGCTATTTCATTAATTACTGTGTTTTTTATTTCTGCGGGATTGATGTACTTTACTGCAAAATATGAAGGTGCTCAAACTCTGTATTTCAACCGATTCCTGCGACTCAACGTTCATTTCTGTACGTACGCTACTTTGGTATTCCATCCGTGATATTTAGCTTATATGTATAAATTCCAATATTAACTATAATTTTCTCAGGTAAAGTTTTTCAAGTTGCTCCAGTTGAAGAGGATGAAATTCAATTGGCTACAACTTTGATGGGAGTTGGGTTAGCCCTGATCGGTGTCCTGGCGTTTCCTGTGACATTTTTGGTATTTCGCTACGAAGCCTTAAGTCTGGTTCGGTATTTGGCGACTGGGTATCTTATTATTGACCTGATTCTTGGCACTGGCACTTGGTACTTCATTACTTCCGGTCTCGTCGTTTTCACGCAATACACTTACGGAGCGCTGATATACACTTTGGCTGTTTCAAAATGGATCTCATGTATAAAGTAAGTAACTGTTAGTGTTAGTGTCAATTGAGACTAAATAATTGTAGATATGCGCTATTGGACTCAGCTTTTAATTTAAATGGGAATAGTCCAGAAATTAAGTTGGATAAAATATCTTTTTAAATCTAAAAAAGCGTATTTTCATTTTTTGGAAACTGTTACAGTCAATAAAGAAACCTTTTATAAGATTTATAAAAATATTCGTTTATTCAGTGCCAAAAAATTGCTGGGAAACTGGACACTGATTGAAATATGTGGAACGTTTGCTGACAAATTAAGGTAGTTTTCCGCTGGTAGGGCCTAGCTTCCATGGTAATGCACTAATAATTGAAAATTGATAGAATAAAAAAAAATTACACTGTTGAAACCACCCAGCATTTCCTCTTACGTAAATCTAACCTTATCAGAATTTACCAACACGTATTTCTGGCATAACCTTAACCTTAAAGATCAAAAAAGGTAAAGCGAAACCAAAAGCGCTTCTAAATGTGAATTATTCAACGGCTACAGCTTGTGCTTACAACCTGTTCATAAAATTGAATTTAATCCGGCTCTTATGTTTAAAAAATCGATATAAGAATTTAGATGAACCAATTTTACTCGGGTACGCTAAAGAATATAGTTTTATGAACTCATTTCAGGTGGCATTCCGGTATCACGCGAAAGGAAAGACGAAGAAATGTTCTGGCGTATCGAAGTCTTCAAGTGATGAATTCAATTTTTACGGATTTGTCAAAACCCCTCGTGGCAATTATTCTGGGAACACTGACTGTTTTGTTAGTAGCAGTTTTGTATACATTGGCACGGGGCGGATTTTCAAATTATTCTCCTGTTCTGAATGCTGCAGTAGTACTCCTAATGATTCTGGCAGCAGTCTCCCTCTTCATCGGCGGAATCGTTTTCTTCTACTTTTCACTGGCAATGACCACAAATTCCAGCAAATGCTGGAACTCGTTTTTAAGAGGCGATGGGCGAATAATGCGTATGGATAAAACATTCTACAAGTCCTGTCAGCATATCAGCATGTATATTGGACTCTTCTTCGCTATTAAAAATACGGAGTTACCGCTAATATTCTTTGGGGAAATTATTATCAAATCAACAATCGACTTGTTACTCACACTTAATTAGATTTAACCTACGGATTTCTGGCTATTATTCCTTCCTGAAGAAGGTTGCGATTTTGGGATAATGTCAGAATCTGACATGATCAAATTGGATGTAAGGTCTCTTTTGATAAATATTGTTTGCGAATACGAATATGTTTGAATTGAACTTTTTTTCGATAAATCCTAAAGCTATTGATAAAATCGTTGGAGGTAAATTCTGTATTTTCGTTTGCTGAATGAATTTCAAATGAAATTTCTTCCTTGTTACTATAAATATGTGTAGCTTTGGCTAAATGAGGAAATGAAATTCGCCACTTCACGACACGACATTCAAAATTTATGTTATTAATAGCAAACAAATAAATATAAAAAGAAGAAAAAGGACATGATGCAGTTTGAGAGTCAACAACTAAGTAAGCTTCACGGCACAACAGAATCCATTGTACTGGGTTTTGAGGCACATGGCTTGTACGGCACGTGTGCACTTCTGTACATTTCTTATCTTTTGTTTCACATTTTTGAAATATTTGCATTAGGAAATAGCGCTTGTCGGTTGATAAGAAGGTTCCAACGCCATACCACCATGCATTGGGCTTATGTTAGGTTAGAGTAGGGTAGGTTACTAAACTAACCCATTTTACAGCACAAATGGACAATATGCACTACCATACCCAGAAGCACAAGTTTTGGAGCCTCGGGACCAAAACACGCACTCGTATGTTGGCTAGTCGATCAAACTAGTCTCCAGAGCATCTCAATGAGAAGAATGAGTAGCGCAAATTCCAACATTGAAATCCAAATCAAGAAAATTGACAACATTTTCCAATCCTCTATTGCGAACCGTTTTTTTCTCGTCCATTGCTTTGTGCTGAAGTCTGACGTAGTTTGGAATGAGGCGGAGTATTTCATGATTTCCAACATGAATTCCTGCTTTTGCCATTCTGTGAATAATTTCATAAATCAAGGATGCAGTGCTACCAACGAAGTGAAACCACCTCATCAGTAGTCTCAGTTGCTTTTGTAGTAGAGCTCTTTATTCCTGGCACTTCTCGTGCCACGTCTTCAGCTAATAATGGACTCTTGTAGATTATGTTGCATTGCAACCTTCAACCTACAACGTGGCTGAATTTCTGTAACACATCGAAACTCCAACTATCTGGAATTAAGCTGGACGATAGGTTCCTTGAAATAATTCTTTCTCTCTCCAGTATTTGTCTCAATTCTGATTCTTAGCTTGTCCTTCTTGTGTCCGATGATACTGTACCATTTGTCAATAAGTTCCCTCAAATTCTGGTATGGTTTGATAAAAGGTGGAACCGTGATCAGTGATCATGCTGGAAACAACGCCTTATTACCCATACGTGAATACGATCGCTGCAAAATTAAATATGATCAGAATTCGTCTATTGTTCAAAATCCTACATTCCTGTCGCATTAGGATTGCGTAGAATTTGAAAAATTGTATGTTAGAGAGGAGTGTTAGGGATATATGACTGTGATAGCAACACCCAGCGAACATTGAACCAATCCCATAAAAATTATTTTTCTTCAGATATATTACCTAATTCGATTTTACTCCGCAATCATTTCATTTCAACCTGCAGATTTATTCGGAATTGTCTGTTACGGAAGAATTTTTTTTTCAGCACAGCCGCTAAATTCCTGATGACTACAGGCACCAGCCAGGCCGGAGTTCAGCTATTGTCCCATGTTAATCAGGTATACATAAAAGGTTCCATATTGCATAATTCAGATATTCAATATTTACCACTTGTTATTTTTCACACCTTAAATATTTCCCCTTTTCATCATATTTTTACTAAACCTCACCTCAACTGCTTGTTGCCCTTTTAAATTTAATATTGTTACATTAATTGACTAAAGTGGACAGAATCCAGCACATAACAGCTCTGGGACTCTTTGATAATTTCTACTAAAGTTAAGAATCATCAAAAGTGGTCTCTAGTTGGATTGTTGAGGTGACCTTGGGAGCGAGGACTTGAATGGTATTTGAAAAACTACTATCTTGAACTTGGCCTAGCTCACCTTTCCTGGTTCAGTGTATACGGCTCGGTGCGATTAGAGGTACTTCTCTATCAGCACAGTATGGGCAAGTCAGTACAGTATGGCTCGGTGCGAGTATAGTTTCTTCTCTATCAGTAGGGGACTTGTACTACTGCTACCACACTCGGCTTGTATCGGTTGGTTGTCGAGGATGGTCCCATCACAAATATATGGTCACATCCTTGTGAAAGCGAAAAAGTAGCACTACCACTCTCAGTTGTAAAACAACAACTGTAGCAGAGTGTGGTGTAGCCTAGTGGCTACCAGCAGCGAACCTGTTACACTGGATAAGCTGTGGAGACAGTCCTAGGAATAGCGTAATAGGGAAGTCTTAGTCGATTCTTTCGGCGGGCCGTCATGTGTTGGAAAACAGCTCCTCCATCGAGGGTTAACTTCACTCGAGTTAATACATACTAGCTGGCCCATCAATCAGTGCTGAGCACCAGGAAACTCCTAAAACGCACTATGCAGCTTTTTGCTTCGGAAAACGCAAAATTGCGGAAAACTGCGGAAAACTGCGGAAAATTGCTGAAAACTGCTGAAAACTGCGTTTTTCCT
>JAQFXZ010001052.1:0-13958 GCA_034694025.1 Ceratophysella scotica | reverse complement strand
ATGTGTGTGAAACTCTTGTATTTCCCCAAACCTCTTATATCTGTAATACCCCATGCTTTGTACGTACTCAATCGAAATCCGAGACATACAGTTTTTGTTTGAATTTTGATTAAGAGGCAATTTGATGTACTACTTGGTAAACTACAACTTGCTCGAACGATATGGGAAATGCGTGGATGTTATTTATCACAAGTTTTAAAAAGCTTCGGGCTTCTACTTATATTATTACTGAAGAATTATACCGCGTGCAAATTGAGTAATATTTGAGTAAATGAAACCAATCCCGAAATTACTCGGATTTAATGGGGTTTAAGCGTGTGGGCGTATCGCGGGAATTTGATGCTTGGACAGCGACAGAGAAGTGTTTATTTCAATGTCGGCCTTTATGATCACAGGTATAGGTAACTTGGTACTTGTACTAATGGCTAAGTCATTAGAATCGTATGATCGGGTAATTTTGAACCACAATGTGATGTTTGAAAATTTTGGAGAATTCTAATGCTCACCTACTATCTTATATTTTGGGGAAATACTGCAATTTGGAGTTTTCGTAAATATGTATAAATACAACAACATTTCTAAGTCGGTAGTCAGTACGAAACTTCAAAACTCATCGATCATTTAAATACCTTCTGAATTCGAACAGTGGAACAGTTCCAATTTATTTAAAATGGGAGGCAAAGTACTAGTTTGTTTGTTGTTGGCCATAACTTGCACTATTGGTATGAAAATCTATTTTCTCCAACATTTTCCTGCGCAAATACACATTAACGTTTTGATTTGTCTTGCCTTTCCTTTATCTCTAATGATTTTTTGAAATAGTTGTGGACGCAGCCACCAGAGTTATCAAATGTGGCGAAGGCGCTGAAGCTAGCTGTACCCATTGTCCAGGTAAGTGAAATTCTAGTGAAAATTAAATTGAACGCTAACAATGATCACGACAAATCCCAGCTACAAACCAAAAACATGACTTATGTGTTTCTAGATAAATCTGGAACGAAGGGAGATTGTGCTCCGGCTTGTCGCTCGTACGGTCAGACAATGAGCAGTTGCAAATTAGACAAGTACAACGACAAAGGGGTTAATAAGGAAGTGGGTCATTGCACCTGCGTGGACGGAAGAGCATTGTAAAGATATTCAGCAAACTAATAAAAAAATTGGCGTTACTAAATCAGTACAATATTTTTATTATGATCACTAAGGCCCAAATTTGAATAAATCAAATACAATTCTCTTTTTCTCTTTGTCTGGATTTTAGACTTGTGTGAAACTAATTGTTTAGTTTGAATCAATAATTTCATACTCATTTCACAAACTCAATTCGAACAAAAATTATTTTTTTTAAATATATATTTGCACCACAACCAGCTCAGTTTCATTATAGTATTCAAGCGTTTACTCTTCAAGACAACGAAACACCTTAGATTGCAGCACATATCGAATTAAACATTTTTATTTAGCAGACTACATTTTAATGAATACAATTAGCATTTTAATATGATTAAGAGAACACAAAATCATAACAACCGTTCCTACTTAAGATTATTTCAAATTGAACCAAGTGGCAAGGGCGACAAGGAGAACTGTCAGAGCAGTTGCCTGGTACTGTGCTCCGCCGGCAATGAAGAGCACCACAGTTGTAGTCGTGTTTCGACTTGGTGTACCCAAATCGCTGGCAGTGAGCTCGATCGAATAGTTCCCTGGAGTAGCCTTCTCTGGGTTTACGTAGAAGTTGTAATTGTATGTGCGAATAGTCGATACACCTCCAGTACTGCTGCTTGTGATTCGAATGATGTCTTCAGTTGGTTCAGATGAAGCTGTTAGGGATACCAATGAATTAAATAGATCGTAGTCTTCGTCCGAAACTTTGATGTCCGTCAAGAAGTTAATGGGAATTTGGGATTGCCATGTCTCGAGATTGATTGCAAACTTTGGGTTTGGGATACTGAAAACTGGAGCCCGGTTATTTGTATCCGTGATTTTAAAAGTGATACGTCCGGGAACTGGATAGGGATTGGTAACACCCGGTTGCTGGCACTGGAAACTGTAGTCTACAACAAGACTTGGCCTTCGAACAGTGTCCAGGTAGTCCGTAAAGTTGGTTGGATGAGGTCGAAACGTTATCTGTCTGGTTGTAGCATCGAGGCTGGCTGTTACAAAACAGGCTGCAGAGGTGTCAGAGCTTCCTTGACAAACGGAAGTCAATCGCAGGGAAGTGGGCAAGATTGTATCTTGGCCAGCAATGGCGGTGGTAACTCTGTGTCAAAATCATAACAATGTCGTCTTGTTCAGAATCCGAATTCATAACAAGCGAATTTTCAAAGCGAAACAGTTCTAATTTTTTTAAACAAAATCCCTGCATCTTTTAACCTCTATTTATAATTAGAACTTTTAAATTTGATACTAGATTGACATATGCAGTTCGACTCAATCCACGCGCACAACTTAGTAATTCGTAATTTAGTGGTAAATCATAAAAAATGCATGTACTAGTTCAAATTCAACATATCACCTACCTAAAATCTAGAATCTTTATGTGCATTTATATAATGCCCTAAAAATGTCAATCGACTTGGTACTTTTACATATAAATTCCTTCCTTTATATATCTTCAAACAAAGGAATAAGCTTACCTCAACGGAGTAGTCTGCGTTTCTGAAGCAGTGTATTCCTGATTGTTATCCGGTGGGGTGCAGCTTTCTGTTATTTAAAATACAAAATTAAGTTAGGTAACCTATATAATTTAAATAATAATTCAAAACAAAGTTCTCAATAGCTCAATTACACCAAAAAGTAAGTGCAAGCACTACTTTTTTCGAGTTCGGGTTTTAGTAATATAGGAAATACAAACTTACGGGAGTATGCGCCAAGAAAATTGGTGCAAAGGAATACCAATAGTAGAGAAGCACTAATTGTTGCCTTAGACACCATTGTTCTTAACAGGTTAATTCGTACTCGATATAAATTAAAATGGTAGGTAATGAGAAACCAATTGCGTACACGTTGCAGAAGCTCAAATCGAGGAATAATGTGGGAAATTCTTCTAATGTCCCATGTTTTTAAGCAACAGCCTTATCTTTGGACGCCATTCTTATCAGCAATTCAGATAGATGAATCGGATGAAATAAAGAGATGACAGTGACGATATCAAATTCGCTTCATTTTTGCTTCATTAGTGTCGATGAATATTTCTAGTAGAGCAAAATCGTTGATCGACTATTAAGGTGATTCAGACATTCTATTGTAAAGCACACTGATAAGTAATATTAAGCATGAGCAACGCGTGTATCCGCTTGATAACGAATGACAATCCCTGTTATTTTTCATTTGGGATGGTGCAACTTAAACTAGTCCTAGCTAGAGAGTCTGCGTAAAGCGATGATGAGCAATACTATAGTTCAATTTTTCGCTGAGTTGATTTCGAAATAAACACTCGGGGTACTCATGACGTTTGACTAATGTATTCAAAGCTAAGAAAAAAGCTCGTGGTTATACAGAGACCGAAATTATTGTCGTGTCCACAAATCAAAGATAAACTGTTTTTGAGCTCATGTATTGACTAATCAGATGTCACTGACGTCAAATTTAAGTTAGGTATTTATTTATAAACTAAATTTAAGCGCAAGAATTTGAATTTGAAGCTAATTTGTTGAAGCTCAGATAATCTGCGCTTAAATTCACGAATTTGTCGAAACCAAAGTTAATGTTGTGAAATCCAAGACAAACCACACTTAAGCTGATAATTTCTATAAAGTAGGCATTAATTTCATTAAAGAGATGGTAGACTGGATACTGTATTGCATATTTTGGCTTTAGTAGTTATTTATTTGGTTCTTTTAGGGCTGAAATCGTCAAAAAGCAGAGACAAAATCTTTGGAGGACGGATCTAACGTTAGCCAGAAATTCCAAGTCCATCCCACACTACTTCCAACTAAATAACGGATTCGAAGCTGAATACTATTTAACCAAGAATATTCCATTTTATCTAGTGAACTGCATCTCACAAATACGTCTAAACTATTCGTATATTTTTCATCATGGGAAATGGCATAATTTTAGCAAGACTGATGACTGTCTTCACTATGCGGGGAGCTGGACTCGTTCAGTCCCCTGTTTCAATTTGAGCAGTTTTTGTCCCTCAGAGCTGATTAGCTGATATTCTGCCATCCCACCTACTTTCCTTTGATGCCATTCTTGACGCAGTAAAACCCACTGTCGACGTAGCTGCTTGTAAAAAAAACTTTACATATCGTATTTATTTCTGCTGTAAATTACATGAAACACTTGATTGGGCTACGGCCATATCAATAAATTCGATGATTGATTGATTGAAATTGGGCTTTCGTCAGTTGTACATTGAGAATTTGCTGAATATTATTTTCAGTTTGGATACCTAATGGTTTTGTAGTTTTGAGGGCGCCACGAAGGAAGATTTCGTCTGATTTTCAGAAACATTATTTATTATACTTAGTAGATAGCTGGTTTGTCTAAACCTTAATAAAATAACTGCAGACTTTTTAAGCATTTTCGTCTGTGATCATGATAACTCGACTAATACTCAATCGATTAACCTGAAATTTTTAACATAAGCTATTCGATTCACATTTAAGATCAAGTTCGAACTTGGGGCCAGTAGGGTTACGGGGTCATACTCAACAGGCCACGCGTAGTTTTTGTGCACTTTTGCAAACAACGGCTAAGCAACGAAAAAATCAACAACGTTGTCAACAACGTATTGCTTGACAACAGGAGTTCTCTACCCGCTGTACTCGCCTCCCAATTTTACTGAAACAAATTACAACACCAATTAATTACGTAGCAGCTTCGACTCTTCGCTTCAAATACAAAAGCAAAAATAGCATTTCATCAGGTATTGGTATTGTGCCAAGTGAAGAGAGAACAGAGAACAGACTACCGACGACGACGACCGATGATCGACAATAAATCATATCCAACCAACAACCAAGCTCCCGCCTCTCCTTTCATCTTTGATTGTACGAACAGCCACAGTCGTGATGTGAATTCACATAATTGCATTGTGTTGTTAGTCTTGGGTTTATGAACTCAATAATACTAATAAAATTATTCATTCCTATGAAAATTCATACAGTTCAAACTGTATTTGTTAGTTGTTACTAAAATGAAGTGTGTAGCAGGAGGCGTTGCCAACGAACCGGCTAGTAACGCTATATTATTTAAGAGATATTAGATAGGAGATTTAAGAAAATTGAATCTGCATACTTCAATTGTCTACAAACTACAAACACTTTAATCAACACGGGGCTTCAGCTAAAACACCTGCATACGCGCATGTATTACATGTATTACATGTGCGTGTATTTCATATAGAAGTTTGCGTTGAAGAGAATTTAGGTTATCCTAATATAACTAAGACTGCGGGTTTATCTGCTTTTCAATGTTCAGGATGTCAGGGTTTTCTGTGAGGAAGGCGAAATTAGGATGGAATGTGGAATACGCTGCGTTCTTTTCCTGACCCGAACCTTTAAACGGATTTAAAATTAGCCTAATGAGTAATTGTTCTGCAGTGGACCATAAAAAAATTATCTATACACTTGTTTCCAGTGCGAACATAGGATTGCATCACGCCGGATCGAGAAGAATGAGATTACATCTAAGTCGGAAAACCACAAATTTCAAATGATGTGCCTACCGAATGCTAATGATAAGCTTTCAAGGGTACTCCGGATTTCAAATCAATAATTACAATAACGTTGTTTGCACAAAACGTGTATCAATGACGGACAATTCCTCCTTATTATTATCATACCAACCTAAATTTGGTGTACTTACACTGAACACTAAATATAATACCCAAAGCACTAAATACTGCTTTGACTAGCGTTTTGGTTAACAGAGGGGTTTACAATGCAAGGTTGTGGAAGTTCAAACAGTTTTCAAACTTGGACCGTCTTTAAGAGTGATATAATGGCATTCCTAAGTGCTAACATAATTACAGGGATTTACGACGTAATTTTTTTGTAAGGCTAATAACCACGGTGCTACGTAAATTGAACAACTTTGATTCGTACTACATCAGTTATGAATAAGTCACCAATATACCTAATCTCAGCATCTACAGTCTGAGTGCCAGTATTGTCAAGAATGTTCCATAGAAATGTTGATTTTTTAGGTTTGATTAACGTTTGTTGTAGAGCTCCAATATTCCGAGTAGTGAGACTCAGTCGTGTGAATTATAATCTGGAGGGATTTCTTAAACGAGCAGTTAACGTCGCATATATGATTCTAACTTAAGTTTTCAGTAGTTATGCTCAATAGTTTTGCACCCGCAATATATATTGAGTAGGGTCAGGATTTGAACCTATCCTTTTTTTGTGGAAGCCATAATGATTATGATTATGATTATAAAGAAAATGAACCTAAATGCATATTTGTATTTACATGGATGAATCCAACAATCGACATGTCGACGAACCATATTCCGCTGACTAGCTGTAAGCCCGTCCTACGGACGGGAGACTTGGTTTAGAAGATTGGACAAAATTAAACATATTTTGTTACATTATATTTGTAATATGAAGTTAAATTTGAGTTATATATTCTCTTAACCCGCTCTAAATTTAAAAAAAAAATATTTTCGCTTCCAAGTTTCAAACCGCTTCTACGGATTATTTTAAATTTCTTCACAACCCGTGAGATGAGTATTCATGTTAAAGAATCGGTCGTAATTAATTAAACAATTGCTATATTGTCGGACACAACAATACAAAGCAGCCCCTTAGATTGCAACACATATCGAATTATACAGTTTTATTAAGCAGATTACATTTTATTGAATACAATTAGCATTTCAAAAAGATTAAGAGAACACAAAATCCTAAAAGCCGTACCTCCTTAACATTACTTTAAATTAAACCAAGTGGCAAGGGCGACAAGGAGAACTGTCAGAGCCGTTGCCTGGTACTGTGCTCCGCCGGCAATGAATAGCACCACAGTCGTAGTCGTGTTTCGTCTTGGTGTTCCTAAATCAGTGGCAGTGAGCTCGATCGAATAGTTCCCTGGAGTAGCGGTCTCTGGGTTCACGTAGAAGTCGTAACTGGATGTGCGAACATCAAATCCACCGCCAGTACTGTCCTTCGTGCGGATTAGAATGATGTCTTCAGTTGGCTTAGATGAAGCTCTCAGGGTTACCAATGAATTAATTAAACCGTAGTCCCGGTCTGAAACTTCAATGTCCGTCAAGAAGTTAATAGGGACTTGGGATTCCCAGGTCTCTAGATTGATTGCAAACTTTGGGTTGTCGATACTGAACACTGGATCTCGATTGTTTGTATCAGTGATTGTAAAAGTAATTTTTCCGTCAACGTTATAGGGAGGGCTAGTGGCCGTTTCTCGACACTGGAATCTGTAGTCTACATCAAGGTTTGGCCTTCGAAATGTGTCCAAGTATTCCGTAAAGTTGGTTGGAAGAGGTCGAAACGTTATCTGTCTGGTTGTAGCATCTAAGCTGGCTGTTAGAAAGCAGGCTGGATTGCTAGATGAGCTTCCTGGACAAACGTTATTCGGCAGGAATTGCAGGGAAGTCGGCAGGATTGTATGTAGCCCGTTTATGGCGGTTGTAACTCTGTTTCAAAATTAGAAATTGATTACGCTCACAATGCCCGTACTGTTCTAAATCTATACCAAGCGATTTTGTTAAGCATGCAGTAGATGTTCATATTTTCTAAACGAATCCTCTGGCTAAAAGGTTGAAATTAAATTTCTTGAATTTCGATTATGTTGCAAAAACATCCTGATTTGAATTTACTAAACATACGTGCATTTATAAATGTGCCTAACATCTAAGTGTGTCGTGGAATCTTTCCTATGCTATTAACGTAATTGGATGTGCGCTAAGATGGAACATGTGCCTACCAATTCTTTCAGTACAAAATTGATTAAAGATAAGAAAGCAAAAAAAAAATATTGCTACGATTGTCTCTATAGGTTGTCACTCAGTCGTACCTCCGTACCTCCGGACCTATATATGACCTCCGTACCTACAAACCGACTTATGACCTCCGCACGTCCACGGATACTTAGTACCTCCGACTTCCTTAAATCTGTACCTCCGGCCAAAATCTGGAGGTCGGAGGTAGGGAGGTCGGAAGTACGTTTGCCCGTCTATGATTATGATTGTCTCACAATAAGTTTTTGCCTGCTATGATCTGTCGCCACTGTGCATTTGGTACGCTATGAGTTTTTGCTAAATTCTATGTATCAAACATCAAACAGCTAAAAGATACTAGATTTAGATCTGTTTAATTACCCTTTGGGCATGTTTCGAAGAATATTCTACGCTACGACATTGAAATTTAATATCAGGATTGCACTGTACCTAATCTAACTGCATTAGCTTTTATGCTTTACGAATAAAGGATTAGGCTTACCTCAACGGAGTCGTCTGAGTTTCTGTGGCAGTGTACACTTGATTGTTGTCCGGTGCGACGCAGTCTTCTGTTATTAAAAATATATAAATAATAATAAATAATAGCCTTGCATTTAGTAAATTCATAATTAATAATAATTGCAAATAAAAATTTGCTTAAATATGTTTAAAAAGATATAAGCAAAGGTGCAATTCGCTTAAATTATGGCATTCAGCGAGAGTAGTCTAGTTTTCTGCAACTGTTTTTAATAATAGTATAGGAAATGAAAACTTACGCGAGGATGCGCCGAGGAAATTGGTGCAAAGAAAGATCAATAGCAGGGAAGCACTAATGGTTGCTTTGGAAGCCATTTTCACTCACAGGGAAATTCGTTCGATATGAACGAAAAATGTAAATAGAAACGCAATTCGAGGATTAATGTGGAACATTTTCAAATGTCCCATGGTTTTAAGCAAGAGTCTTTACTTTGGACGCCATTCTTATCAGCAATCCAAATTGATGAATCAGATGAAACAAAGAGAAGGCCATGAAGACATCAAATCAGTTTCGTTTAGCTTTGTTGGTGACAACGCCGATGTCGACGATTGGTGCGATGAGCAGAAAGATTGATTGTTAGTGATTTAGACACTCTTAAGTGAAGTATGTAATGATAACTGATATTAAACATCAGCAACGCGTGTATCCGCTTGATAATGAATGACAAGCCCTGTTTTTTCATATCCGATTGATTGTGGAACGTAAATTAGTCCTAGATGCAGAGTTGACGTAAAGCGATGATGAGCATGGACATTGGTCACTCTTACAAAATTACAAAACGGTAGCGTTGATTTTGAAATATACACTAGAAGTGCGACCTGAAGTAGGCAATTCGGCAAGTCGCAAGTCAGTCATGAGTCATGGTATAAAAATAAACTGCTTGCGCTCTTGCGATTTGACTAATTGGATGTCACTGACGTTAAAGTTAAGATAAACTGTATTTTGACTCAAGAGTTTGACAGAAAAAGCCTTGAGGGCGTCATTGCTAAGTATATCTGCTTTCGAATTCATAAGTTTGACTAAATACAATTAATTGTCGTCAGGAGGCTTTGGAGCTCTTACTTTGAATTTGACAAACCAGATATTAAAATATAATAATATCAAACTTAAAATAAACTTTATTTGGGATCATGAGCTTGATAAAACAAGTGTTACTACCGTCGTTGGTAACATACATTTCTTTGAACATTGAGTGACTATTGTTGTCAAAGCTAAGATAAACAGCAAATGACGTTTGACTAATTTTTCAAAACTAAGGTAAAAAAAACTCATGGGCTTGACGAAGCATAAAATATTGTCGTCAAATCTAAGATAAATTGCTTTTGAGCTCATACTTTGACTAATCAGATGTCACTGACGTAAAAGTTTGGTGAAATCGAAGGTAAATTACATTCGAGCTCATGATTTCGATAAAGTAGCACCTACTTTCATTAAAGCTACGGTATACTGCTTTGCATTTCTTAGCATTCGTCAGATGTTTCAGTTTTGGTGACACAGGCTTCTTTTCTCACACTCATGATGAGGTCGGTCTTTTTTTATCAGTGATACTGTTTACAATTGTAATTTGTAAATATTCTATGTAGATAGCTGGATATTTGAAACGCTATGATATTTAAGAAATTCGATGAAGAAACTGCAAAAATCTGCATTCTTCAATTGTCTACAAAAACTTTTAGCTCACACGGGACTTCAGCAAGAACACCTATATGCATTAAATGTACGTATCTGCATTTCATATCAAAGTTCAATAGTGTTGGTCGCCGACAATGAGCGTTTGAGGAGAATTTAGGTCATTCTAATATAATTAAGACTATGGGTTTATCTACTTTTCAATGTTCATGATGTCAGGGTTTTCTGTTCCGAATGCAAAATTATGATGGAATTTGGAATACGTTCAGCTCTTTTGCTGATCCAAACTTGTTAACGGATTTAAAATAAGCCAAATGAGTAATATTGACCTCTACAGTGGACCATTAAATATATTATATATAAATTAGTTTCCAGTGCGAACACAGGAGTGCACCACGCTGAATCAAGAATAATGATATTAAATTTGGGTCGGAAAACCGCAAATTTTAAAAATGTGCCTAGCATATGCTAATGATAAGCTATCAAGGATACTCCGGATTTCCAATCAATGATGACAGTAACGTAGTTTGCACAAAATATGTATCAATGAGGGACAATCCCTCCTAATCATTATCATTGCCAACCTAAATTTGGTGTCCTTACACTAAACAGTAAATATAATCCCCAAATCACAAAATACTGCTTTGATTAGCATTTTGGTTAACAGAGGTGTTGACAATGCAAGGTTGTGGAAGTTCAAGCAGTTTGCAAACTTGAACCGTCAATAGAAGTGCTATACTTGCAATTCTACTTGTTAACAGAATTCCAGGGATGCACGGCGTAAATTCATTGGAAAACTAATGACCACGATTGTACGTAAATTGAGCAGCTTTGATGCGTACTATGTTTATCAAAAATATACCTAATCTAATGATCTCTAGTCTCAGCGCAAGTTACCAATAGGTACCATGACTGTTCCGTAGAAATTTTGAATTTTTGGTTTGCTTAGGTAACGTTCGTTGTAAACTCCAATATTCTGGGTAATGTGACCTAGTCAGTACTGTGTACTGTAGCGTGAATTGTAATCAAGTAGGAATTTCTTAAACGAGAATTTACATAACATAACATAATTTTAGTTTAATTATTAGCTATGCGTCATAGTTGTGCCAAAGCAATTTGTAAAAAGTATTTGGGTTAGCACTGCTTACAACAAATGGACCAATAATTCTTACAACAGTAGATGTGCGTTATGATGATATTCTCCAGGTGAATGAACAATATTAACTTATTTGCCCTAACGTTAGAATCCAGCTCTACTGCTAAAGTTGATAAGGTAGGTTCATTGCGAATATTTGGTTTTCTGGATCAAGTATTTCGGCTTCATCTTGCAACAATATTTTTTTTAAATCCATATTAACGCCTACATTATAGATGAGCTAAGTAGCTGTCTTTGCGTGAAGTATGTATTTGAACTTTGAACGAAGGAGATGGTCAACTTTTTAGTCTTCACACTCGCAAAGGCTTCACGAAGGCATGATGCCTTAGAAATAGCCTTCAGCTTTCTCCTTCGCCTTCATGACCAAAAAAGGTGAGCTTTCACTTTCGCAGAAGCTTTCGTGAAGGCAAAGCAGAATACCCGTCAATGACGCACAGTAATATATTGATAAGACCCACTATCGAAGAATTAATGAAAATATACTAAATATACTACAAGGATCACATAGACCACCGCACATTCGCGGATATTAGAGATGCATTTATGATTGGCGATTTAAATTTTTATCTATTCTCTGGTACAAGGTACCAAATACCAAAAGCCGATTAATTTACACTTTCCAAATTTATGATGTCAGCATAATGCGAGTACTTTACCTTGCGCCCGTTAGAAATAAATGATCTGTAGGAGTGAGCCATTCAGTAAAATAGATTCCACGACTCTGCAAGATGATTTAGATAAACCTTAAATCAACAGGTAATTTGATCCATTCAAATCTGACATACATTAGAAATTGTAGCGCGTGGAAATTATCTCTTTGGTGATGAACTTGATAAAAGCCGAACGGAAGCAATATAAGTATGCAGATTAGCTCGAAAAAGAGAAAACTTGCAAACATGTTAATTACTACCTAATCAAAAGCACAACGCACAACAAAGTTTCTACAGTTATTGCTTTGTTATTCGATTCAAGTGCGAGTACTTGTGAATTGTGAAATAAGTCCTCCAAAATTGTATGAAATAACTTCAAACGCAGATAAAATGCTCACGGCATCAAATACTGTTATTTGTTTGAGTTCTGACTTTTGTCGGTTTTCAAGTTTTGCATGTCATAATGTAAATCTAAATAAAATTTGACTTTATATTACGAATATGGTTCTGAACCTTGAAACTTTTTACCTTTTGAATTACGGATTTTCTATTTAAGTAGTTTGTGCTTTCTAAGAGTAATTAGAATCCATGTAAAAAAAAATCGAAATTTACTGTTCCTCTCACATTCAAGATGATAAAGGCATTTGGAAATATGCCATGTGTTCGGTTTTATAGAATAAACAATCAGTTTGATGTCTCGTGTAAGGCTGAGTAAGATACAAGTATCTCAAGATACGTATCTATAGGAATACAAACCTATCTCCTCAGGAAAAAGTATCTTGATCTGTATATTTAAGGTTTTTACAAAAATGAATGGAAAAATCGCTTTTGGGTGATTTTCTAAATAAGTTCTTTGCCTTTGTACTTGTTGACATGTCTTGAAATTGTTTCCAAGAAATGATTGTCAATATCACCTCAATCGTGTTTTTTTGGTCAAAAAATAAGCAGAGCGGTGTTGAACTTGTCTAGAAACTCATGTTAAACTAAAATTGCAATAAATACTTGTTGGAGAAATGAAATAATTTTTTTCCAGAAGAAAACTGATGCATATTCACGTGTACAAAATTACGTTTTGTAATTTAAAGAGGATGAATACTCGTTAATCATGAAACAATTCAATTTAAGAATAGCCATTGCGAATGTCCGTCTTTCCCACAATGACATTCAAAAGAACGCTTTTTGTACGGCTCATGGTCGAGGCATCCTTCAAAAGTTTCGGAAGATCTCCTTCATTTGACTTGTCAACAAAGATTCCAACCCCGCCCAGCGTGTTTACAATCTCGTCGTATCTGCTGTACTGGAAAATTCAATTGGAATAAGAGCAATGGGACTGAATAAATTAAGCTTAAAATAAAATGCAGCCAAGAGTGGTTCCTTACGTGTCTACTTGGTAACGACAGATTTCAGTCCACATCGCGTCGTTGCCAATAACAAACACAACGTTTACCTGAATTCGACACAAATAGCTTGTTTGCGCATTGTTCCTTACTAAATATAGGTTAGGTTATACCTATCAAAGCCCGGAAATGTGTGTGAAAACATCTTTTCGTTCTTGAACATCTGTGGCATGAAACTTCAAATCAATCGGAGTTAGGTCATTTGGATCCAAAAACAAAAGTAATAAACAGATTTTCTCGCATTTTTGAGGGGTTATCACATTTATCAACATTTTTGTGAAAATTGTGCACTTTAGCGCATTTTTATGCTTTTTAAGTGCATTTTGCTGTTTTTAGCACTTTTTTGCTTTAAGTATATTTTTTGTTTTGAAGCACATGTTTTGTGTTTCTAAGTGCATTTTTGGCAATTTTTAAAAGTACATTTTGTGCTCATGGATTGCGGTTTTTAGCGCACGCATTGCCGTGCTCCACCAGAGCACATTTAAAAACATTTTTTTCATAATTTAGCACCTTTGCACATTTTGGCTGATTTTAGTGTACTTTTGGTGTTTTTTATCACATTTTCCCCGAGTTTTTAGCACATTTTGTGTACAGGGTCACGCATTATGATTGCATACATTCGCATTTCATATATCGCGACACCGCTCCCAGGCATGTGATACACCAAATTGAAGACAATTTC
>JAQFXZ010001051.1:0-13961 GCA_034694025.1 Ceratophysella scotica | reverse complement strand
AGCAAAGGTCATGAATTTAAAACAAATTACGGGTTGAAAAGTATAAGTTAAAAGGTCCTGGACGGGTTTAAGTTTGGAAAAAAAGTAAAAGTGACTGAAATTAAGAGAATGAAAAATTTTCAGGGAACGAGATTAAGTTGAAAAGAAACATAGGGAGGATGTAGCGGGTTAAAAAAGAACCTAGGTATTAGATTAGAAAAGATGCCATAGAAATGTTTAAAGATAAAAAGAGAGATGGAGAACATGTGGCGGTGCGGAGAAGAAACAAGGATTTAGAAAAGGTAACGGGTTAAAGAGAAAGGATCATAAGTATGAGTCATGGACGGGTTTAAGTTGAAAATAAAAATGTTTTGTGTTAGAACGAGACAGGGTTTGTTTGGCCCTGTGACTGAAAATGGGAAGGGTTGAAAAAGTTGCGGGCTAAAAACCAGAAGTTAAGTAAAAGTCATGAACGGTTTTAGTACGCTACGCATTAAAATGGAGTAAATTTAACGGGCTGGAAATAAGAAAAAAAGAAACTGTCATGGAACGGGTTTAAGTTGAAATCAGTTATGGAGAAAACATGACGGGTTGGAAAATAGGCAGGAATTCGGAAGTGTTTTATGAGTCAAGAAACAGAAACTGTGCAAAGTTCATAACGGGTTTAAATTTAAAACAAGAGAAATAAAACGGGTTGCAGAGAGTTACAAGAAAGGTGAGAACTAACGGGTTGAACTGAAATGCAGAAAATGAAAAGTGGTCATGGAATAGAGTCAAGGAATAGAAAATAAGAAAAGGTATTGGAACGGGTTTAAGAACGGTTTAAATGGCTGATATGGTTTAAGATGAAATCAAATGCAGAAAATTCAACGGGTTGAAAAATAAGTAAGAAGCCCGTCGTTGAGATGCAAATTTGAGCAAACGTTATGGAACGTTTGAGTTGAAATAGGAAAAAAGAATCGCTGATGATTGAAATGAATATCATGAAAAGATACTTAAAGGATTTGGAAAAACGTACATTACGTATGAGTCATAATGTGATTTTTTCTAAATCATAATTTACGACATGCAATGCAATGACGATGTGTAATTTTTGATTCTGTTCAAATCATAAGCCCTCCGTCCGTAGGGCGGGCTTCAGCTAGTTTTAGATAATAGCCGGTTAATATGGAAAATAAATTAAAAGAACGTTCAATAGCGCCTGCAAATTATGTGTATCCGATTCCTGAGGTTAGCTGCTCTTGCTAAGAATTTTACGCTCTTTCCAATGGTGCAACTCTTAATTCAATTAAATACACCTAAACACATGATTAGGGATGAATTTGATTTGTCTGGACCCTTGTATGTTAATTCAATGTGTTTAGATGCATCTGATAGAATTCAGGACCATTGGAAAGAGCGTAAAATTCTGAGTAGGAGCAGCTAACTACAAATATCGGGTATACATATTTGCAAGCGGTAGTGTAGTTCTTTAGAATTCATTTTCCATACTAGCCGGTTATTATGCAAATTAGCCAATTATCCACATTAGCTCCAACATATGCATAGTACAAATATATACACTCAGATATTCAATTCATGCTTTGGCTGGTGTTTTGATTGGCAATGGGCAATTTTCATTACAGAAACGAAGGGATGAGAATGAAAAGGCTAGAAGCCTCAAACAACTTCGAGCACCAGTCGTGTGTGTTCTTGGCCACGTCGATACAGGTACAATGAACAAACTAATATAAAAGAAATGTTATAAAAATATTGTGAATGTACGCACATGTGACATGGTGTGGTTGTTTGTAGGAAAGACAAAGATCTTAGATAAGCTTCGTAGAACTCATGTTCAGGATGGAGAAGCCGGTGGTATTACTCAGCAAATCGGAGCTACAAATGTGCCAATTGAGGCTGTAAAGGATCAGTGCAAGCTAGTTCGTAACGTAAGTTTCCGAGTTCCTACTTCTTGTATCGGGGATTATCACAAGTAGTCAGAAAGTCGTACCACTAACCTATTCAACATGATTTGTTTAGTTTGGTGACATGGAGTTGAAGATTCCTGGCCTGCTTATAATCGACACTCCTGGTCACGAGTCATTTAGTAATTTGCGAAATCGAGGATCATCGCTTTGCGACATTGCTATTTTGGTTGTCGACATTATGCATGGTTTGGAGCCTCAGACCATTGAGTCAATCAACTTGCTTAAGGCGAAGAAAACACCATTTGTTGTGGCTCTTAATAAGATTGATCGGTAAGCATTCTACTCTGTATTCTTTATAAAAGTTGAGAATTTTATTTGCATTAGATAGCCAGATTAGTATTTCTTGTACTTATTTATTGATTTAAATTATTTGTTTCTAGTCTCTACGACTGGCAGGCAACTATGGGAAGAAAGGATGTTCGTGACGTTCTTAAATCTCAGCCTAAGAACACGTTGCTGGAGTTCGAAAAGCGTACCAAAGAAATTATTGTTCAGTTTGCAGAGCAGGTGGGTGGCGAAAACTTAATTCTGTAATTTAGTCTCGTTTTTTGAGTTTTGGATCATGGAATTCAGGGTTGGCATGATATATATCATGATATATCAACATATTTTTGATATTTTTGAATTAACGCGTTCACTCATAGGCGCTTATTACGCCGTCCCGCAAAAATATCAAAAATATCAACGATATTTTAAAAAAAATTCAGCATATTTCTGATATTTTTTATATTTGATATTTATTAAAAAATATCGGCGATATTTTTAATGTTTATTAGAAATTTTCGGTGATATTTTTTATATACCACTAGTCTATAGTTCAAACTCAAAAGTTGTGTTTAAAAATATCAAAAATATCAATATATACTATGTTTTTTAGTATATATCAAAAGTATCACTGATAGCTAATGTTTTTAAAAATATCACATGATAATTTTTATAAATATATAAAATATCATGATATGTACCAACCCTGGAAATAGTTACTGTTTCACTATTCTTCTGTGTATTTTACAGAGTTTGAATGCTGCACTGTTCGACCAAAACCCAGACATTAAGTCGTACATTTCAATGATTCCTACGAGTGCTTTCACGGGCGAAGGAATGGGGAACATGATGGCCCTGATTGTTGAACTATCTCAGAATATGCTGGCTAAGCGTCTTATGTACTCAAAAGAGCTGCAGGTAAGAAATTAAGTAAAGACTAAAGGGGATGCTTGGAACCTGATGTCAACAGTGACATGGTGCAATATGATGAATGATGATATATACCTGGTTTTATTCATGAATATTTGACCGTATGGTCTGGCATATTTAGGCAACTGTATTGGAAGTGAAAGCCATTCCTGGCTTGGGTACAACCATTGACGTGATTCTATTGAACGGATCTTTACGAGAGGGTGATACGCTTATTCTGGCTGGTACCGATGGGCCAATCGTCACTCAGATTCGGTCACTGCTAACTCCACAACCCATGAAAGAGCTCCGCATCAAGGTACTGAAAGAATTCAATTATGTATTCTTTCTGTCATAAGTAGCCATTGCTGGCGAAGCGTTTTCTGATCTTAATTCCATCCATTCTTCTTTGATTTGCTCCAGAGTGCCTATATTGAGTATAAAGAAATTAAAGGAGCCATTGGAGTGAAAATTGCCGGGAAGGATTTGGAAAAAGCCATTGCAGGTCTCAACGTTCAGGTCGCTCATCATCCTGATGAAGTTGAGATTTGTCGTGAGGAAGTTGCACTGGAGTTAAAATCTGCTTTGAGCTCAATTCGCCTACAGGATCGAGGAGTCTTTGTGCAGGCTTCCACCTTGGGATCCCTTGAAGCTTTGCTCGAGTTTCTTCGAACCTCTCAAATTCCTGTAAGTTGAATATTGAACATTTTTGAATTTCGTGTTGAGAGTACGCTCATACTGCTTCATTTTCGTAATCAAAACTCAAAACCCTTCCATCTACAAGTTTTGCAAGGTATTACTTAGTCCAAAATTAGTACGTGTATTAGTACGTTGTGGATAGTGAGTAGCTTCGGTTTCAGCCGCCGACCGAGGATCATTCCCTGTAAAGCCGACAAAAATAAATGAATTGAGCTGAAAGCTTCAGCACAGGTAAATCGATGACCGACCTATATTTCAGCAAAAAATTGGATAAAATCATCAATGTGGACAGTCTTTATTACAAGTTTAGTATAAGATAAAATTCAATTTTTTCCGAACAATTTACTTTTTTACTCTTTCTATACATAAATATCTCTCTCTTTATTTTGTATTGCGTTTATGTCGATTCGCTTGAGTGAAGCCAATACAATTCCAGAAATATGCTTTTTTCTTGAATTAGAGATTAGAGTCCAGCTACTTCGATTTTACAAGTTTAAAAAAAATTTAAATCAAAGGAAAACATCGCTTTTGAGAATTTGTAAAAAGAATTATTTCGTCCGAGTTACTTGGTAATATCTCTTGAAATTTCTACCAGAAACATGGGAGCCTATATCTGGACACATGTAGACATTATTGACAAAACAGACGTGGAGGCAAAGACTATATTTGAAGATTTTATGAGAAGAACGGGACGTTTTACTAAAAATGTAATAGAAACTGTCCGTCTCGATAGTCTTGTCCTTGCTGAAATATAAGTGAGTCCTTGGTTTACCTGTGATGATAGTTTCAGCTCAATTCAATCATTTTTGTCTGTTTTAGATCTTTTCAAACAACGCTACGAATCAATCGACTCGTACTAACCAATTAATTAGGAGGGAATACGTGCCTATTTCGGTCTTAGTGAAGATTCTTATTGAGTACTCCTGTGAATGAAGCTCATTGTATTCAAATCTTATTGAGTCTGCGTCTGACCCAATACGAAGAAAATGCAGAGAATTTGAGCGAGAAATCCAGTCACTATGAAATAACCATTCACATGGTTTCTTTCTAGGGATTTGAAAAGTGTTAATCTTTCACTTCATAGGTTTGAAAGATCGTGCAAGACTAATAATAGATTGACTACATGCAAATATGTTCTGAATGAGGTTGATCTAGTTCAAAGATCCTAGAATATATTGAGGTTTACAAAAGAGAAAATAGGAGAGGCATGTGCCATGTGCATAATATCTTTACACTGTCGGCCATTAGAAGCTCGAGATGTGGAGAATTGAGCATAATTTTACAATTTGGGTTGAAGAGTCTATGCATCGTTCTCGTCTATCAGTACGTGGTCTTCTGCTTCTCAAAAGATGTTTTTGCATGCAGTTATTCTTAGTAGTTCCAGGTCTGCTATTTCAGTTTTAATAAGTTCTCCATATTCAGGTTAAAACGTCTTCCTTGATGACTTTGCCATCCAGATGCTAATGCAAAAAAATGTACCAATAGTTATACGAGGGTATAGAACGAGTTCTAAGAATTGATCGACCTATTTGTCGTTCGTATTTGACATTTACTTTTTTGTTTTCTATCTTTGGCTGCAGGGCTGGGCAAAATCATTGGCCAAAGTCAATTAAAATTCGCCTTCAAAATCTCAAATTCAAAATTAAGTCACCTTTGGCCTTAAAAATCAAATCATCAAATCAAAATCAACAATGCCTTTTATTTAAAATCGTGATTTTGAAAGCAAATCGTGATTTAAAGTCGCAGATTCAGCTAAAAATCGTGATTTCCCAGATCAAAATCAAATATTCTAAAAATCAAATACAAAATCATTATTTCTTCAAAACCAGAATCCGAAAATCGAAAACCTTTAGATGACCAAAATCATGATTTTAAAATTATTGATTTTCAAAATCAAATAATTTTGCCCAGCCCTGTAGGCTGTTCGAGTTTCTAATAATTTTAGGCGTCAAATCTAGCGTTTTATGAGCTAGTGAGAATTTTAATGAGGCTTTACAATTATGAGCTTTTACCCCTTAATAGTCTCATCAGGTCAGGAGCTTATGTTCTTTGGCTTTCGGAGCTAAGAATCCCTTCAAGTTCAAAGGTTAGTCCTCGTCATCTATTAAATTAACTCCTTTGAATGGTCGCTTGGTCGTTTTCCTGGAGGAGCAGATGGTTAATGTCCATTTGAAAGCGATACTTGGTTTGGTTCTTCAAATTACTTTTTAATGGTTTGTTTAACAGTGTAAAGGCTAATCCATTTAAGAGAACATTAAGAAACGCGGGTGAGAAAATGACGAGGATGCCTTGAGTTCGTGCTTTCTTAATACTTCCTCCAAATGGTCTTAAGTCATAAGTCTTAACTCTCAGCTAAGCTAGCCGCTTGAGAATGAGAATGAATGTAAGGATTCCCCAACCTTCAACTCCAATAATCCATTTAATGTGTGCCCTCTACCCAAATAATAAGCCCAGAATTGAATGTTAGGGACTAAGAATTTTAAAATGCTCACAGCCAAGCGTACAGTCGACGATGTACAATGTCGTGAACCTTGTTCCAAAGTTTTTGTCATAAGATTACTGTACGTACGTACGTATTTTATTATATTGCAATCCGTGGTTCTACCGTGTTTGGTTTTGGTTTTGCATGTAGTTGTGTCAAAATTCAATATTGAAATTTGAAATACCTACGTTTGATTTGATGCCCTATAGAAAGAATTTTTATAGAATAAGGAGTCGAGCTTTGTTTACCATGAGATGAAGTAATAATACTGTACTATGTATGTAGTTCTCATTTCGTTACTCGTAACTCGTAAGCATTTCTGGAAGTTCACTCATGCGAATTGGCCGGATGGGATGGACAATTGTGTACTGTGTGTGATTCTGGACTTGGTAGGAGCTGACTAGTAGACTTCCCACACCTTCAGAGGAAGAAGATAGTTAAGCTAAGTTAAGAATGGGCAATTATTTTTAGGTACACTAGGATCAGGCATGCATAGTGCATAGTGGCATTGTGCCTTCATTGGCAAAAGTTTTTAAGAATGAGAGGAGCCCCGGTTGGAAAGTTCTTTTGTTTCTGGCCAAGTGTAATTACGCTTGGGAACTTGTGAATGAGTCTCGGATTCTGGTATGGAGCTCAGCGTCGGGAAGAAGGAGAGATAGTTCAGGCTGACTGATTGAATTATAAGGTACACACATAGTTGGATAATTTGATTGTATAATAGAGGAAGAGGGAGTGGGAGAATTAAGAAGGTAGCAGAAGATAATTGCGCCTTTTAAAAGTAGTAAAGTACAAATATAAGTTGAGGAGGAACTATACCATGAACTAGGGCGCCCGAACGTGCCGGCTACTTCGTTTGATGAATCTGACCCTGACCTTAGTATTTAGAATATCGACTGACCCTCTTTTAAGCCTCAAAAAAAGCGACAAAAAATGGAAGCATGCTTTGTATTCACAAATAGAACCGATACCGATAGATCCGAAGTTTCATGTGGTGATGGAAGCTAAATGAATTTCGTGTTTAATGATTTAAAATTAAAAATAATAGAAAGCTTTGTTTTGAGGAACCCGAACCGGTCGGAAGATTTCGGCTCGGGTCGGGGGTGTAAGGTCAGGTAAGGTCATCAATTTTTTGTACCTGAACCGTTGCGAACCCTAACGTTAAGCTAGATGCCCACTGAGAGTATTTTTCTCTTGTCTCGACTTGGCTATTTCATTCCATTTTTAATTTAATTTTAATATTTTGGTTCGCATAAGAAGCTGTACGAAAATCCTATAATGTATGTATAAGTATATAGGACATGTACTTGTAGAATATGATGAAACTGGGAAAAGTCATCCAGTTGTGAATCCTGTAAGTTAATATTGTCTGTGTTTTCTTGTTCCCATTGTGCTATTTCCGTTCATGAAGAGGCTTTCCTTTCCAGCTTTTTTTCGTCTTGCGTTTCTTCTTCTTCTATCATTAAGTACAGAACAGTATCCATCGTAGTACAGAATATTTTTGCTTTCGTCGAATTTCATGGAAGACGCTGCAAGATGTAACGCTTAACGTTCTACATTTAGACAATCTCAGGTGGAATTTGACTTTTAATGAGCTAAAGCACTTCCTATCACGTGGAAGTACATCGAAAGGCAAAGACATGAGTTTCGGGTTTTTGGAGGGACCGGGAGGTCGAGGTAAATGATCTGACTGACTCTGAAGTCATTGAAAGCTTTTGAGACCTTGACTTTTCCTGGTCGGCCTCGAATGGAATCTTTTTTCCTCTGTTCTGCTCTGGTGGTGGTGACTTGATGATTCTATTACATCCTTAAACTTAAGTAATTTGCTATAACATAATAACGTACTTTTTGGTTTCTCTGCGAACCAACAGTGAGACTCACACTGGCTCTCGCTGAGGAATTTTGTAGTAACTCGAGAACCTGGTTAATCTACTTTTGAATAATTTTTTTTCTTGTAAGTTTGGCAATTTTTTTCATACCTGTTGTATCTGTGGGCTGAACTAGTTTCTAATTACTTTAGTTTGAGAGAAACATGGTTGAATTGTAGGAATTGTCACACCTTGATTTCGCTCTGGTTTGAGAGATAGTGGTATGGTGTGGCGAGGCTGCAATAGCAGGAGCATCGGTGCGTGGTCTAACAACGCCAATAATGTAATGACATGGGTTGGTAATACAATATTTGAGACAAACCAGAATTCTTTGAGAGGGCGGACCAGGAATTATAATTTCTATTCAGAAAGAAGATCAGACATGTAGTCCATTCCGTCGTGAAGGTGCCATTTTGAACGGCTGAGAACACGAGGAAATTATAATTAAGATATACCATGTCTCGACGTTTAACTCGAGTTCAGTTCAGTTCAGTGTACTGCACACATTGAGCCGTTGAGCTTTGAGGCCGATTCTCACTTGCATGCAATCTTCTGGAATTCTCACAAGGAATAGACGAGCCAAGTGGGCAGTTTTCCTTCTGAAATGCACCAGTGGTTTGGTTTCTCTAGTTCTAGAAGAGCATAATAATTTGGCTGAAACGTAGAGACTATCAATGTTGCAAAGTGATATTTCCGTTGCGTGCAGGCAGATGCAATTTTTGTTACACAAATGGTCGGCCGAACAAGTATTATGACCTCATGAGCATGATTTAATTTGTCTGTTCGACTTAATTAGCAGTAGCTCAGAATGAATTCCAAGGGTGGTTGTTACTTATTACCTGGCACGGATCGGGGCTCACATGAGGCAGTAAGAGCTTTCGTTCATGGGATAAACTGGCCTGCCATAGCATTTGCACTCCACAACCTGAGCATTTGCTACTTTGAAGTGGAGAAAAGTTTCTGAGGATTTTTTTTCAAGAATCATCTGAGCTGAGGAAGGAAGTTGGAGGCTGATGGTTTTCCACTCAAGTAGTCAAGGGCGAAATGAGCGTCTTTCCGTTCATTACTGCATCCTCCTCCCTCGTCCATTGGCTCAACCAAGTGGAAGTATAGACGTCACAATTGAAAAACCTTCAGACTTTCTATCATACAATTTCAGTTCTAGGTCTACTGATTTAAAAAATAAACTCACTCAGAAGGTTCCACCAACATGATTAAAACAAATGGTCAAAGCTTCCAAGGAAAATATTTAATTTTGAATGGAGTATGGAGTAACTACGTAATTACTCAACAGTTCAGGATTTCGAATTTGGTGCTATTGGGAAGTTAGCAAGGCTGGGCAAAATGCTTCAAAAATTACTTTCAAAATACTTGGATTTTGAGAGCAACAATTCGACAAAAAATGCGTACTCCAAATTAAAAAATCGCTCTTGTAAAAATACAAAATGCATGTATTCAAACTACAGGTATACCAGTATTTAAAATATAAGAAAACCTGGAAATTTTGTATTTAAAATAGTATTTTCAAAATATAAATTACCGAATACCACAAGAATATGATGCATTGTAACAGAAAAATTCAGTTACAAGCAGTCATGAAATGCATCAAGTCATAATCATATCGTCGTTGAAGGGCCACGATCCGATATCTACGTTTTGATCTGCCATATGCTTATTCCACTTCTCGATTTTATTTGACGGTCATGGTTCATGGTAATAATCCGCTAACTGATATTTGAAATTGGTACCCTGAAATAGACTGACAAAATAGAAAATACTGCTCATTTTGGTACTTACCAATTTCAAATATCAGTTAGTGGATTTTGACCGTCAAATAAAATCGAGAAGTGTAATAAGCACTTCTTTTGAGCTCGACATTTTGTGTTTGCCTTTAAAATGAGCATATTTAAACTAAAAATTTTAAAATTGTTTACAATATATAAGTCGAATCTTGTACAATTGTGAATGGTTCTTCGTTTTGGCGTGAACCAAACCAGGCAGTCGAGATTGACCGGGTAGAATTTGAGATTTGGAGAATGTATATTCTGGATATTGAATTTCCGCCTGAAATTAAGATAAAGGCGTAAGCTTTCGTAAATATTTTCATTAAGCATTCAGCAGGGGTTATTGAAGAGTCGTGAAACAATGAGACATTGTGAGTCATTCTAAGCTGGGAATTGCATGCATAAGTAATGTTCCCATCACATAATCCGGTCCGCAAGGAGATGACGTTGTAGTAAGAGTGAGCTCGAAGGACATTTTTAGTTCTTAAACGTGAGAAAGTGTGGTCGTGTGGTCAACGGAGCGTAGTTGAGCGTAGTGCTCTGTGACTTCCAAAAACTCTGAACCGTTCTTCCTCCGTCCGTTACAAAATCTGGTCTCGATAAATGGATGTGTTCGGAGACTCGGAAGGTATAATTACAACTTCTTCACCTACTACTGTCTGAAGGGAAGACCCGTCAAATGCCCTCACCTGATGTTGATGTTGAGAAAGGGAAGGTTCTTTTTATCCTACTTTCCTCAAACAATTAAGTGGAACTGGGAAGCAGCAGGGATTTCGGGGGAGTAGTAAAGAGATAATCGTAGTGCAGTGAGAGCACGTTGCCGGATGTGATAAATATTATTGAGTTTTTTCCTCATTTTCTCGGAGGAGCATATGTTAGGTAGGTTTGGAGCTGTAAATTAAACTGGATTCTTATTCCGTGGAGAGAGTCCCTTCAGTCCTGCTCAACTCCTTAACCTCTTCTCCTGTCGAGGAATAATGATGATGAGCGCTTTACGTAAGGGAGCAGATGATAGTAGGACTTGGGCTCGGCTCAAGGTCCTCAAGTACGGAAGGGAACATTAGCTCCGGAATAAGTAGTCAGACAGACCGGGTTATGAATGACTAGATTACAGATGGGCTCAGGATTTCGAGAAAGGAGCAGGTGGGCTCGTCCATCTAATGGGCTCAGAAGAAGAGACATACGGAAGGCTGAACGGACTTGGGGTTGAAGGGTACAGGTAGACGGGTTGTAGTAGGAAATGAAATCAGATCCAGCCTTACGTCTTCAAGCTTGGAATCCAGGAGGGCAAACTACGAAATGAGATCTAGAATTTGTTTTGGCTCCGTCAAATTGTAGCCTTGCACTTGTGAGGATCACGAGTAGTCATGGGAAAATGCACTACTTTAACCGACCGTTTCTCAAGAAAAAACACTCCTAATAAACTATTTTACTCTTTTTTAGTTAGCGAATTTGTAACCAGCTGTAAATTTTGATTTGTCGTAAAATGCTGTTATTTTCTAATTCTAGAAGATGATGTGCATGTCAGTGTATTTCAGGCACGAGTTCGAGTCCTAGATGACTAGATATTTTGGCTCTGATTTAATCTTATCGCAAATAAATCCGATTTTGACCGCTAAATTAACTAAGTTAACTTGACTATATAACTTAGTTCACTTGCTTATACATACTTAAGTAAGTTTATAGGCTATATTTCTGCATGGCATGCCCCCACAGTAAAACCTAACCTAACATGTTCTTAGTCTAACCTAACCGCACAATTTACAAAATTTCTCTGTGAGCGTATACCATAATCTAACTTAAAGAAATGGAAGTTAGTCATTTTGCGGTGAAAGTGAGTTATGGTCAACTTAGCTTAACTTAACATAGATAGAGGTTCGTCGTCTACAAAATTAGTACTCGGACTTCCGGGAATATTGCCGATGTGGTTGGCTTTGGTCAATGGTCATGTCACGGACCATTACCATGGTCAGACGCTAAACCACGCGCACGCCGAGAATGAACGGAAGGGAAGGGTATACTTCCTATGCTTTTTTCTCTGTGATTCTGACCCTCCTAAAGGAACGGAAGTGGAGAAGGAGAAGACCCTTCTTGTTTTGAGAAAAAGTATAATAAAATATGGGAAATGAGAGGGCCAACAACGCCGTATGATCCTTTTGTAGTCTTCCATGAGCATTGCATTGTAAAACAGAATATGATTTCCGTAGAGAAGGATGTGCATTGAGTCAACAAATTGTAAAAGCTGCGTTACCTGCGACTGAGATAGGATGCGGTATGCGGTGAATGTTTTAATTCTAAAAAATGACTGCAATTCTCTTTTTTATGTTTACTTTAGTATGCCGGGATTCGGATTGGTCCTGTTGTCAAGAAGGACGTTATGAAGGCCTCCATTATGCTCGAACACGACAGCCAGTAAGTTCAAGTTTTCCTGAAGTTTGCTTGTCGTTGGCTTGCTCTGCTGAGACTGAGACAATGAGTCTCGGAATGAGACTTATCTGATCTAACGTGTTGACATGAAATAATGTTCTACAGATATGCTGTTATTCTTGCCTTCGATGTGAAAATTGAGAGAGATGCTCAGGACTTGTCGGATAATCTTGGTGTGCGTATTTTCCAGGTGAGATAGCAAGAATTAATGTCATTGTTCTTTACCTCGTGTCCAGGTTGTGGTTTGGGGCATGGGGTCAGCCATGTCTGAGGGCATGAGGTCTGCCATGTCTACTGTCCACTCCTATCTCCGAGATAGGGACACAGAATTGTCTTCAAATAAAGTTTACCAGGCTTAATCTGTGGGCGATGTAGTCGAACCCGGTAGTAATTCTTTCGATGCACGACATAAAGTAACTAACATCAGGCATGATTCGTCTGGAGATCGGCAGTGGGAAGCACAGGTGAGTTAAAACATAGGATTGAAAACAGGAGACGACAAAATATAGGTAGGCAGAACATCTGAGCGAAAAAACATCTACTGGTAAAAACATCGTTTGTGAAATATCGCGAGTAAATTAAAATATATCGAGGCATGCTTTGCAAATTGAACTGATTGACTCCTAATACTAACTTGACTTGTTTTGTTATATGCAACTAAGGCATAAAACTGTTATCGTTATCTAGTTGGATAATCCGGTACTTACCTGTTATGCCTATTACTAGGAATTATATGGATTGGTGTGTTCATCAATTTTGCAATTTTATCAAGTTAGATTCGAATGTAATTTCAGTGGGAGGAATTTCATTTCCGTTGTTGTATACGTTAGAGCTAAAATAAATATTTGGCTTTTATTTGCAATAATATCAAATTGTCGAGGGTTTTTTGCGCGCTATCCAACTACTCTACACGAAATGCGGTAATTGTGTAAAAATTGATAGGTAGTGTTCACAATTGTCAATGAACTGAACAAACTATCCAGTAACTGCAGTTTACAAATATTTATGGAAATCATACAAACACAACACACTTAGCAGTTCCAGTGCACTTGTGAAATATCAAAATTGGATGAGGGCTTTGCTTGCCTTGAGCATAGGGCCTTGTTTGACTGCTTGACATTTTGCATGTTATGAAGATAGAGATTAGATTTGATAAGCAAAGCCATAGCCAAAAGCAGATCCATAAAGTAACTTCAAGGATATTGTAGAACATACAGTAGAATACAGGCAACAACACGCATTGCTATTTTGATATGTAAAAAACGCATCCGTCATCAGCCACAACCAAAGCAAAAATGTAGCTATTATTAAACATTTAATTGAGAGTGTATCGCTATCATATGTTTTACTTAGTGTCTGTGATCGAAGCCAAGCCATCAAAAAATCTCTATATTTTACACACGAGCACTGTGAATGATAAACTGGAGCTACTAACAGAAGTGCACAGTACGTATTGATTTGCATAAATATTTGCTAACTGCAATTTGAACACTTGCAATTCAATTTGCATAATAAACAGTATAAACTGAGTAAACAGACCTGGCCTAAAAGGCAATCATTGTGTCAAATAGTCAAGGGGTTAAAG
>JAQFXZ010001050.1:0-13975 GCA_034694025.1 Ceratophysella scotica | reverse complement strand
TGAGAGCCCCTTCGGGGCCCTCAGCAAGCGGGGCCCTATGCAGGTGCATAGCTGGCACATGCCCAAGGCCGGCCCTGCATAATATTTTGGGGCTTGGCGCTGTGAAACTGATCGCATCTAAGCAGAAACGTGTGTTCGACTTGTTTGAAACCTTGGATTTGCTGGAATCGAAAGTATTTCATGGTAAGCTGATTCTGACAGTTAATTTCAACCCTTTTATTAAATTATTTTCTAAATGCTCTGCATTGAATCTATATTCTGTGTTCTTGATTTGACAGAAGACTTTGAACTCAACGATGACACAGGACGAACTGCAAAAATTCACCAGGTCTTCAAGAATCAACAGAAGATATTCAAATATCTGTCTACAACATACTTCGGCATTTTCATCATCTTAGTTTTCTTCCTGGCGGTCAACTTTTGGCGAAATCCTAAATTTCATCCATACTTTTACAGTTTAGTTCCAGAGAATACGGAGATCAGGCCATTGAAATATCTCAGCTTCATTCTTCAGTTCACATCTGTCTTCCACACTTACTTGTATGTCAATCAATTTGAAGTCATTACAATAGGAGTTGCTACCAGCATTATCTTCTCGATACAGTTTCTTACATGGTCTTGCAAGTCTGCAATTCCTTGGCAAAGCGGACGGAATTCGGGTGTAATTGAAAGTGTTATTTGGAAATACGAGGAAATAGCTTCTTTTGTGCAACAATTTGGTTTAACTTTCTCCAGATTTTTATTTCTCTACAAGTCAATCACATTGCTTAATATTTGCAACTGCTTGTATGTCACTTTTCGGTTTCCTACGACTCTGGCATTTTCAATTCCAACACATGGAATATTCCTGGGCGAAGCTTTCTCGTTACTGATAATACCCTTGGTTTTATTATTTTTGATGGGCTATGTAAATTTTGAGTCTACTAGGTTTGTTCAAACTTTGAAATGTCAGGTATTGCCACATTTACATAAGGACAGTGATAGAGTGCTCAAGGAACGGCTGGAGATTTGTCAACCGATTGGATTTAAATGCGGACCCTATACTATCATTGGATCAACCCTGCTGACCTATCTTTCTGTTACGAATACGTATTTGATATTCACATTGCAACTGTAGTTCAAAATACAACAGCATTGCGGGCAGTAAATATTAAAAAATAATTTCAAATAAGTATTTCTGAAATAGCGCTGCTATTCACAAAGCTTTGGTATTGTCCACTAATGTTTCCTTATTGTCTAAAGCGTTAATGGCATGTTTGTTCTATTTAAAAAAATAATATTTACATGTATTTAACTGTTAAATCTATATTTAGCTGTAAAGGTTACTCGATGCACTTGACAAGTTCTAGAAATAAATATTCGTGCTGTCGATATATAAGAAAAAGATAACTAGTAGCTCCAGACAACACGTCTAAAGACGTCTTGGCGGTTCTTGACGAAACGAAAGACAAAAGCCTGTATTTGCCACATCCGCATCTGGCTCTTCTGCGTTTGTCCTAACTCGTAGAATGAACGGTTTTCCGATTGCTAAAAACAATATGTAAATATAAAAATATCAAATGTACAGTATAAAAACTTCACACCACGAATTAATTCCAATTACTCAACTTACATCGAACTAATTGAGGCGCCATCGACCTGAGCGCTCCACCGCAGTATCTGTCATTTGTTTTTGGCGTCGCAGAAGTATCATCGGTAAGGATGAGAACATAGTCGTCATTGCATGTTTCACCCTAAAATTGATGTAATAGAAGAGATACGCTATTAGATTACAATTTGAATTTTTGAAGTTTGCACGATGATGATTATTGTAGTTTAAGGTGAGGTTTTCTTACTGGCATTGGTGTAGTAGCGGCACCCGACAATAAGAAATTTGAAGCCTCACTAGCACATGGCATCCACTAAATACCCGAATAAAATAAAATGAGAAAATGTCCGATTTATGTTGAAGCACTTAAAGTGAATTTATCATCCGTGCCATATCGCTGAGTGTACCGTAATGGACCCAGATCCATCTTCTCCACGGACGCACACTGTATAATCAAGATCAGCTAAATGTGGAGCCATCGGGTGAGCCAGCATTCTGACTTGCCCAGTTCCGGTCGTGAAATACTGGAGACACCCAGCAGGAGCTGTATTGGAATGAAGAATTTGTTTGAAAATTAAAGTCAACATTAAGTGAAGTAGGTCAGAGTCGGTTGTCCAATTCAACATCATAATTGCAGGTAAATATTTTAGTTCACCTCGGGCAACTGAGTTGCATTCAATATAAGACATCTTCACGTTCCAGTTTCGACTTGACGAATCAGCAGCTCCATCAGTTACCACGCTCAGTGTAATCCTGTCACTGCTTCCGTACTCCAAATACACTGAAGTATATAGTTCAAGTCTTATCAGACAAAATTATTAAATATTGAATGGAAATGCTTTTTTGAATTGAACTCACTATGCTGTCCGGTCAACGTTCCGCAAAGATTAGTTGGTGCAGTAGTTACTCCATTGATGCTGAGCCTGTCAGTCATACATTGCCCTTCCATATCCGCTGCAGCCAGTTCCATTGTTGTAAAGTCAAGGCGAAGTTGGCAAATATTGGAAGCCGGCTTAAATAAAGAAAGGATTAAAATAGGAGACACGCGAATTTGTTTTATTTTCGCTAACATCGAACAAAGTTAAGGGTAAGCCAAAACAATGTAAATTCGCATGTCTCTGATTGAATTTTACCCTTTGAATTCTGATATTGCATATTTCAAGGCCAGTAGGGCTGAATGCGGAGGGTGAGTCCCGGCTCCGGAAGTTTGTATTATTGTGCTGAACAATAGCATCACAAGTGGCTGTCACTAAAAAGAGATACAAAAACAGTAAATTGGCGTTTTTCCATCCAAAATGACTGAGTTATTTCTATATGCATGTAATAATTATGCGTGACTCACCCACACAGCAAACTCCAAATCCGTTTGCACAACTACCACTGGCTACTCCACCGGCATTAATACATTGAGATCTGAAAGAAATGGTGAAACAAAGTCTCACTGTAAGTGTAATGATTTTTATGCTTGCATTTTGTTCAAATCCAAAACCCAGTCACGTCACTATTGAGTTTTGTTTTTGAACGTATAAACAGAAAAATCTCACTTTGTGAAGCATGTTCCAGTTGAATCCGGAACTTCAGGAAGACAAACGTAGTTTGTTACGCGGACGATTGAAAACAACGGGAAAACTACAATATATAAAATAATAGTCAATTAAGTATACACAGTAGTTGTTTGAAGTAATAGACATGCACTTTGCTTGAATTTGCACAGTAGCGTCTGTGGAACTTACATTTGGATGACCTTGTGTTACTCTGAGCTACAAAATTATTTGAACCTGCACAAGCACTGGTTGAGACCAGAGAAAGCAGCACTGAATTTACAAGAAATAATTGTTTAAATAATTTACTCAGACGTGTCAGCGCGTCCATTTTTACTTAAATTCTAATGTAAGACACGGCAACCTAGCCATTAATGAACTAAAACGCCATCATCAATCTTTTATACCGTAAATACAGCTCAAGAATTAAGAAGGCTTCAAAACATTGTCTCAGCATCATCTGCACTCTGGATGAATAATTCATCAGAATTCGTCGTTGTCGTACTCTACTATACTATGCAAAGTATCAATCGTATAAAGACAAAATACGTGTCAATGAAATAGGCACAGTACCCGAATGACTCAAATAGGGGCCAAACTTGGAAGCATTGTTGAGACGTGCTTTGAATATTGCAATATTGTT
Source organism: Ceratophysella scotica (assembly GCA_034694025.1). Taxonomy (NCBI): domain Eukaryota; kingdom Metazoa; phylum Arthropoda; class Collembola; order Poduromorpha; family Hypogastruridae; genus Ceratophysella; species Ceratophysella scotica. The sequence goes on along the minus strand of JAQFXZ010001050.1, from coordinate 10,203 downwards.
GTTTTGTTAATTTTGTTTTGTATGAAAATTATTAAAGCTCTAATTTGACAGAGTCGGGTGCGGAAGGCATTTCTAAAAATAGTCATTCTTGACATGACTTTGATCCGACCCTTATTGATTAACTACGAATATCGGAGTGTTTCTAAGTATTTTGTTTCACCTCATATTGTTTCCTTGATGATTTGCAAAATTGGGCGATGATTGTTAATATTGGTAACACGTCTGACGAAGTACAATACTGTATCTCTGGCAATAAAGCAAGTCAAAGTTAATTGTAGTACAAATTTAATACAATTTATGTTAATACATAGCCTACTGGAAAGTCTATTACAATCTAACGGCTAGCTTCTAAAATAAATTGCAATCCAGCCACTTGCATTCAATGTATTCAACTCAGAGCAGGCAAAACAATTACACTCGGAAGTTGCAAATGCATAAAAAAGTGTTTTATTGATGAATTCCGAGTAAACGATTACGGGATATTTATATCCGAATGACGATCATGGAATCATTATTTGATGCCTTACATGTACGTTGGGCAAGCCTCCAAGCTCCAGCTTAATGTAATTTTCAATACACGTCATCCATCATCCAAAGCTCATAAATACGAAACGAATATATAAATAGTAGAGTACACTCAGGAAGGTGTCAAGATTTTCACCTTCGCTTCACCTGAACGGCTCAAAATGTCATAAAATAGTCGATCCTTTGTATGTTCTAGAGTTTAACCATGTGGTCGTTTTCGTGGAGTTGCATTGTTTGTTTCATTTAATATTAGACTAACTTTTTCAAATATAGATAATTAGAACGTCTCTCCAATTAAAAAATTGGAAACGCCACCGACTCGGCAGGAGACAACTGCGTCGTGTGACTTTATTAATTTAATGTACGGGCACAGGCGTAATGACATTCTAGTTTTCCTTCGTCAACAACACAGGAACAAGAATCCTTAGAGCTGCTTCTTTCTAGCTAAAGAAAGGTGGTGTATATTTTTGGGAAATATAAATCCAATTAGTGCTTTCATATAAAATAACTTGTCCGAAAAGTTCCTGGGTTTAGTTCTTGGAAATTGGAAATAAGTTGAACGAATATCCTAAAGGCACAAGTTCAAAATGATTCCCTTGATATTTCTACTTGCGATGCAAATCGTGGCCTTAAAAGTTTTCAAAAAGACGTCTCCGAATGGTAACACAAGTGAAATGTGAAGTGCAAATAGTATGCACAGGAAACAGACTAATTTCCTGTCAATATCTGAACAGATTGCCAACCTTTGATCTATGTTCTCTAACTATAATTATTTATTGCTCAACAGGAAAGATAACGGTCTACTTGGGGAAACGGGACTTTGTTGACAGATGCGACGGTGTCGTGGACCCAGTGGACGGGGTCATTGTCATTGACGCAGACTACCTTCAGAATAGAAAAGTATTTGGAGAGGTGGGTCCCGAATTCATAAACACGAGGTCACATTTTTGGTCTCAAGCACTCCTTAAAAAATTACGAACCGAGAATGCAAAAAATGAATAAATAAAACGGGATGCTTTACAATGACACCGTTTTAAGACAATGTCTCGGCATGGCACGTGACCTGCTGTATGCAATTCTTCAAAACGTCTTGCAAGATAAATTGTTGATACAATAGAACAGCAATGCAAAGTAGAAATAACAAACTTAGATTACTATGGAACATCTGGTAAAAAATTTGAATCAGCATCATCGAAGTTTCAATTGTCATCTAAGCTACTAGGTTGTTTTCCCATAATATTCTTTTAACGATTGATGAAATATTTTTAGGAACTCGTTGTTTTCAATTATTTGAGAAGCATGGAATTCTTAACTCTACACTTTTTTATTCAACTGTTTTAAATGTATGAAATTTAGTTCTTCTATTTAAATATAGAAATATGCACCAATTGTATCGAATAATACAATTTACAATTTTTGTTGAAGAAAATTTTCAACTTCGTAAGTTCTATCTTTGTCAATTTCCCCCCTTAATTTTCAACTTGTTTGAAAATTATTTAATTTTTGTAAATCGTAGCTAAATTGCATGCTTTGCCAGTGTACCGAAGGGTTTCTTTTAAATTTTGGCTCTGACAATCCAGGTTTTAAAAAAGTATTCAGTGAGACGGTATTCTGTTTATTTCGGTCCAAAAAAATTGCATGCCATAATTTAAATGGTATTTTATTCCACCGAGCATAGCTGTTAAAGAAAATTCAATTAAATAAAGCACAACAACATTTTTGCAAAAATAACCACGTAACTCCATTCACTTTTCCCGTAAATCTTCCTTAGGTGGACACGACGTTTAGATATGGGCGAGAAGACGATGAAGTGATGGGTCTCAAGTTCAGCAAAACCCTCTGTCTCGTCAAAAGCCAAATCGTTCCAGCTGCCAATAAAAAGGCCCTAACGACTCCACTCCAGGACAAATTGCTCAAGAAACTTGGTGATGCTCCAAATATATTCCCGTTCATATTCCAAATTCCGCAAACGGCTCCGCCAAGCGTAACTCTCCAAAGCGCGGATAGTGACACGGGAAAACCCCTCGGGGTCGAGTACGAGCTGAAGGCCTACATTGCAGAAAATGAGAATGACCCGGGTCACAAGAGATCCACCGTATCACTCCGAATCCGGAAAGTTCAGTATGCGGATTTGGAACGTGGCAGAAAGCAGCCGAGTAGCCTCGTTACCAAAGGATTCACTTTCTCACCCGGAAAACTCAGCGTGGAAGTCACACTGGATAGAGACATTTACTATCATGGAGAGGAAATTGGAGCCAATGTATTTGTCACCAATACGTGCAAAAAGACCGTGAAAAATATTAAGGTGAGCCCAGCTTTTGAGCACTAGGCACGGCAAAGCTTGAACATTCGCAGCACATACAGTTTACCTTCGTTGAATTCGACTACTTCACTGTTTTATGCATTTCTTTTCTTTTCATAAGATCAAACTTCGTTTCATTACTTTAATTAAATCGAAGAATTGGTGCTCAGGTAATTTCAAATGCTCGATATCATTAACACAAAATCTGGAAAAGACCGTAGGGGTTTGTCCAGCTCAGCTTGCCTTTGACAGTTTTTTTTAAATGTCGAGCGTTTAGTATTGCTATTTGCTATACATTTCTGCGAGCACTTGAGTACAAAGCTTATGTGTTAAGTCGTTTTCTGATCGGTTGTGGGCAAAACATTGACTTTTTGTGGTAAATTTTTATTTTTCGACGAATTTTCTCACTTTACCTAACCTAACTTAAATTATTCAAAAATATTCTAAGTTAACCTAACATGGCGTATAATAACTGGCTTTTGTCCAAGCGACCGACTAGGATTGAGTCAATCAAAACTAAATATTGTCCTGATTGAAATATCTAATTTAAATTTAAAGTCAAAGTAATGCTTCGAAAAATCACAACTTTCAACAGAAAATACGTATATCGTGGGTATATAAGAAAAAGAATGTCAAGAACCTTCAAAGCAGGAAACTAAATATTGAGCTTCAAAAAATTCGAAATCCGTTCAGTGTCAAAGACGTTTTCAAAATATATCAGTATGTTAAAACTCCGAGAACACAAAGCTGCAAGAAGAGCATAAAAATTGGCGTCAAACCCAGCGCTGACGTGTCTGAACTGATTGAAATACCAGTTCTAAGCGTAATCCTTTCTTCCTATTTTTTTTTGCAAAGGTCATGGTTGTTCAACACTGTGAGCTGACAATGGTAAATGCCCAATTCTCCCGAGTTGTGGCCCATTTGGAAAGTCGGGAAGGCTGTCCCATAACTCCTGGTGCAAGTCTCACCAAAGTTTTTCGCCTGAGCCCAACAGCCGCAAATAATAAAGACAAGCGAGGAATTGCACTGGACGGGAATCTCAAGGTAACTCAATCTAATTCAATCAACAAATCGGCTCCCAATCGGTCTTATACTACCTCCTCCAGTTTCTGACCTAGTTTCAGCCTGAAATCCAAACCAAATAGACTATCCTTCTCCAGAAAAACATTCTTGTTTGGCTTCATGCGAAACATTTCCAGTGCATTGGGCATATTCTGCGTCGAGGCATTTTGTGTGCACTGGAACCTGGAACCCTCGCAGTGGGAGCTCTGCCTAGAGTCGCCTCACGTAATATTCTGTATTGGCTGTAATAGGATGAAGATGTCAATTTGGCTTCTTCTACGATGACGCCAGCAAATTCAAATGATGCCATCGGGTTTGTGGTCTCCTACTCTCTTCGCGTCAAAGTGAATTGTGGAACTTTGGGAGGCGAGCTTACTGCCGACTTGCCTTTCAAATTAGTCCATCCATCTCCTGGTAAGCAGACAAAATTGACAATAAGCCGACTTCCAGCCGGCAGCTCCCTTCTGCCTTCTGCCACTCTCAGCTCTGAGTCGAATTATTACCCTGGCTTCATGCGCTTTTTACCATTTAGGGGGGCAAGCTTTGAACCTAATAATTTTATTCAATATTTTACAGGAACCGAGGCCGAGATCCAGAATATGAAGAAATTAACTCGAATGAAGACCATTGATCGGGCCAACTATGAGAACCTTTGCTACAACAAAGATGATGATGATGAGGGAAATATCATTTTCGAGGATTTTGCTAAACTTCGAATGAGTATGAGCGACATTTAAGAAAAGTATAAAACGGGTTTTAAGCACTAAGCGGAGCAAGACTACATCGAAAGCGACTAGTGCAAAACGTTTAGTTTTCTCGATTTGTCTGAGTTTATCTATTTCTGTAGTTTAAATATAGGGTTCAGATTCAGATAAGTACATATGGATTAGCAATATGTGTTGACATTAGCTGGTGGGTTAGGTTCTTCTGAAATTCTGCAATTAAGGACCAATCAAAACTTTATTGTATATGAGAAATTATTCCATATAGAAATTAATAAATATTATCCTGCCTTCTGGGTGAATTTCAACGACAATTTAAGATTTCACACGTTAGAAGCGCACCTCTCATAAATTGAACATCTCTAAATCTGGGCCATGAAGATTTTATGATATTATACGAAGTCTGTCATATTCATATACAAAATATACAACTGTATTCAATCTTCCGCGGTTTATTGATTGAATTTGTTCTACATTCCTGAAAGCCTTTACAAAAATTCGTTTTATAGGAAGAAGAGAATCATTGTCTAAGTCGAATTAACGCGTTAGACAAAAAGATGGGAATTTGTGATTTTGCAAAACAGCACTATATGCTAACAGAAAGACTCGCCAATATTGGCTGGCTAAATGCTGATTAACTTGCTTAGATTACTCTGTGCAGACATCTTAGTGACAAATTCAAACTCGGTATACATTAAAACACTCATGCAATGCAATGTATTGGATGTTTCAAGTAAATATTGTTTACTAATTAACTTTAAAAAATTCTCATTAACCTGTTTGGTTAAGGTTTTTCTGTTTAGTTCCCCAATGTAGGGTTTGGTTTGAGCACTTTGGTGGTATTTGCTTTGAGTTTTCAAATTCGCCTGACATATTTAAACATTTCTTGGTTTTACAGAAAAATACTATTGTTGGATTCTCTTGTTCCCGGGTAGGACCGGTAAACTGTAACTAACTTCGTATGACCAAACTTTCAGGGTGCTAAATCACTGTGGACAAGTCTGGCCATTAGAATTGACGCTAAGCTCTCCTCGCCGTTAAATTCAAATGAACTCCTTGACTTGAAGCAATAATAGCAAAACAGATCTCGTTCTGAAAAATCAACAACATTTACTATTAACTATTCAACAACGTGGAATAGGACGTCCACAAACAAAGAATATGGTACAGAAATACTTCATACAAGTGTATCGATAAATAGAAAAGCGTATTTGGAAAGTTTGAGCTCAGATCCCTCGTCTTCTCGTGCACCGTCCCTCATGGAACAGTTTACTTCCGAGCTCGCATACGAGTTCTGGAATGAAGGAGTGAGACGGGTTGCACTCGGACTTTCCACACTCCGGATATCGATTTCCCTTTGGGATCCACAAGTGTTCATCGGGTTTACAGTCATGAAGCGGTTGATTGAGCCGCTCGCAACGCCCTTTGTAAAGTGCCCACTGGTACTTGAGAGAGTACTTGGGTGGAGGACGGCACAAGTTACGCTCACACTGTGGCTTCCCATCCTTGTCCGCTACCAGCCAGTATCCGTCGTTGCAATGACCCTGTTCACAAAATAGAAGAGTCAGTTCTCTGTTCGGCTCAGCTCGGATGTCACGAGACTTTCGATGCATTCTGCTGCGTCGAGCGAAATCCAGAATTTAGGCGCTGTATATTTGGCGGAGCCACTTGGTTGCATGTTTCAAGTGCATTTGAACGTTGAAACACTAGAGGGCGCAAACGTTTTTGTCATTTGGGCATTATTCACGTATTTCAATGGAGATTAATTTCGACTCCTTTCCAAATTTCGCTAAATTATTATTTTGAGCGAACTATGATAATGAACACAACACATTGAAGATTGACAATTAAAGTGGCAAATTAAACATCACCTGAGAAACGAATGCATACATGTGCTAACAGATGCGGATGGAATGCTTAACCTGTTTGTTTGTTTTGTACATGCAACCAAATGTTCCAGCGCCAAAATGTGCCTGCAACCAAATGCTCTTGTGCCCAAGTGGCTATACCGAAGTGTATGGCGCCCAATTGACGGTGTGCGGTTACAATGTAAAGCTACTTATTAGCATTTTAGAGACACAAGCTCCCTCTTATCGCAGTTTGCAGCGTTTCATATGCAATCTAATCAAACGACGCAAATGCATGCATGTAGACATAGTCGTCGCATTTCCAGAAGCGTCAATATTTATAAACTGCAACACACTACATGAGCCATTTATCAATATGCTTTGCTTGCGTTTTGCAGGCATTTTCTGTGTAAAAGCATGTCAATGCTATCCATATCAGAAATTGTTTACTTAGAAATGCAGCTGCATTTGCCCACGCCAAAACTATTTTTAAACACAATTTATCTTTTGCGATGGGTTCTTTACTGCCAATGATGATAGATGATAGAAATTCCAAATCCGGAAAGCGTTCATATAATTCAAATTAAATGTGACAAATCTAATAGATTTTACCCACAATATTACGGTTTTATAAAACTTTAGTAAGTGAATATTTTCAAGTTCATATTTTCCCATAAATAGAACCGGCCCTTGTGCATAGCCATTTTAGACATATCGACATGGATGAGCTCAATCTCCTCAAGTATCTCTGGTTTATGCAACTTCAAACACTATTATTCAGGTAGAATGGATTCATTTTATATTTGAAAGGAACACAAATTACTTTAAGTGGATTGAGAATAGTCCATTTCAATTCCGTTGCACGAATCCCAGACAAACTAAATTAGCCTTGTTCCCAAGTTCCCTACTCCAGGAATGCTATGATAAAGGAGCCTGAATACGTGTCCTATCTGTGCGACATCACTTCCAGACATTTCATTGGAACTCGGAAGCCGGAATCCGATCCCAACGTTCACCATGGTATAATGTTTAATGGGAATCATTTGTATGCAAGAATGTGTTCCGTAAACTGGAATATGAGCTACACGTTTCGGAGTGCTAAACGGAGGACTACGGACCGAGTTGATCAGGATTCAGCAGAGTGGGAAGCCAGGGCTCAACACCAGAACTACGTGGTTCAGTGCCTTTGTTCCTCCGATTAGGAACAATAGGCACTTGGCTCTTCTGCTACTTGATACTCTTAAGCAAATAATGGTCCTTCCCACTTACTTGTTCATATGCAAAGAAACACTCGTCATAGACGGAACTGTAGATGAGACTCCGACACTCAATATCGTAGTTACAGTCACACTCCCCGTACACCGAGTCGTTCACCACAGAGTAGAAAATCATGTTGTTGCCACAAGGACCCTTTTGACCTGTCATGTAGCACTTCTCTGTCGTGTTGTCATATCGAGTTGCCCACAGTGTGTATCTACTTGAATCACTTAGTTCCGGGCACAGTTCCGCTCTGCAAAAGCAAATTCAAGCTCCATAAATTCAATTCGACTAGGGATGCCGCGTGTATTCGACCGGTCGAATATTCACTCAAGAATTGCTGAAATTCAAGGGCGAAGGCGAATGGGCGAATTTATTCACCAAATACGCGCCTTTCAAAATTAGTGCTCAAGCGAATACAAGCGGCAAAAATTAGGCAAACATGGGCCCAACTTGTGGTCCCAGTAGCCGAGTGTTCCTCTAATCTATAGCGGTTCTTATAGCAAATAACTAGGCGAACACTAAGTGAATATTAGGTGAATATTCACCAAATTGATGAATATTCCTTGAATTGGCGAATATCAAGCGAATACTCTCAAATTGTTGAATATTAGGCGAATATTTGTCAAATTTTGGAGTATTTGGCGAATATTTTCCAAGTTTCCTAATATTTGACCAATATTCTCCCAATTGTCAACTATTAAGCCAGCATTCTTCAAATTTCCGAATATTAGCAGAATATTCTTCAAATCGGCGAATAGTATCACTCCAATATTCTCTAAATGGTCGAATATCAAGCAAATGTTCTCCAAATTGCCGAACATTTGGGTAATATTCTCCAAATTGCTGATTACTATGTGAATATTCTCCCATTTGTCGAATATTGGGCGAATATTTTCCAAGTTTCTAAATATTTGACGAATATTCTATCAATTGCCGAATATTAGGCAAATATTCTCAAAATGGCCGAATCTCAGACGAATTTTCAATCCTGTGACAAGCATTTAGCCGCTAGACGTATAGTAGGAGGTCAGATGCGAATTGCGAATATTCGCTATAAGACGAACACTCGCAGGTGATTTTTGGAGGTGAATATTCGTTCATCATGGTGAAGGTTACAGACAGTTACAAGATCAAATATTTGCAATTAGGCGAATACCTAAAACCCACGCTTTGCTGCATCTCTAAAGTCAACACTCAAGGAGCCGGGATTAGAAAACTCTGAATTACTTCAACCCGTTTCATGGACGAGGAACAAAATTGGAATTCGTAAAGAGCTGAAACATGAAAAGCTATTTCCTCAGACAAAATAGTCACTCACGCATTTGTTTATAAATTCTCACGCTATGCTTTATTAAAAAAATGCTTTTGAGACTTTGAATAGGACATTTCGGAGAGAGGCTGAAATATTGCACTTCACATGCTCCTTTCTTCCGAGCAATTCAGACCTAGACGTTCCTATTGTGCTAGACTTAGATGGGTCTAGACGCGGGCATTTACCCAAAATGAATTCGGATTGACTTACTTGATTTTGTTCGCCTTGGTCGTTTTATCCGATAGAATCCCGGCTCCCTCCGCCATGGAAATAAATAGGAATAAGGCTAGCACGAGGTATCGTAGAGCTGAGGAGTGGCACAACGCCATGTTTGCAGTGGAATATCTGATTTGATTAGACTATCCAATTAACAGACCTTCAGCCTGAGCAGCATTATTAGAACTAAAACAGGGTGGGACTTGATTGACTTGTATTTAAACACTTTCTCTCAATCTTTTCTGTATCGGAATATGGAAGAAATCTGCTTATCAAAAGCGTATTTTTGAAAGTGTATTGAACCCCTTTGCTTCCGTCACGATTTCTTAAGGCTATTTGCATAATCCTTGCGGTACAATTTATGATTTATTTTTCTGAGGTCTAACGTAAATAACAATGCAAATTCTTTTTGGTTGAAAATATGATCATAAAAATGTTGGCGTGGATAGTTTAGCCTTAGGAGGTCACTAGTTCAATGGCATTGGCATAAACCTCCTGATCAGATGCATGCATGATACCATACCACGTACCTGTATTGTTTCTGTGCACATGATTCTTCACGATTCATTTTAGCTGTAGAATCCTGTCGAGTATTTGCACTCAACAGAAGAATAATAACAGTGAAGTGGACGGTCAAGTTCAAGTTCAACTCTCACTTTTTAAGGAAATCGAGTGGGCATATACAAGGAAACGCAGTGCAGACATATGTATAAATACGAATGGAAACGCAAAGTAGAAATTACAACTTTCGCTGTTACTTTAATAATTGGCATGGATGCAGGGGCGGATCCAGAAATTCGTCATGGGGGGGGGCTCAACCTCGGACGGTTGAAAAATGTAACGCAAAAATTTCGCGCGCTTGCGCGCGAAAATTTTTTGCCTCTTTTTTTGCAATGAATGTAAAAATGAAGCAATTTTCTTAAGGCGAAACCAACTTTTTACGACAATAAGCAGCAT
>JAQFXZ010001049.1:0-13976 GCA_034694025.1 Ceratophysella scotica | reverse complement strand
AGAACATAAACAAATCTCCCTTTTCGGTGGTTCTGGGTCTCACATGCTAAAATCGGCTACTTGCACTACCCTATTAACGGCGGCGGACACACAAACCAAACAAGTCAAAATACCCTGGCTAAAATCGAAAAGCCCTCAGAGTGCTGAATACCAATATAGAGGCTTAGCGGCTGGTCAAAATATTCACATGACAACCTTAATTTCCCGAGTTTAAATAATTGAACACAGAACGTCCTTGCTCAAAAGCGACACCGTTCCGTGTACAGTGCGAGATAGCAGCTACAAAGAAAGGACACGTGGAATTCATATTTGAATTCTTCGCGGGCAAGCTTTTCTTCCTACCACTTCCTATCAATTTTAATTATAAACAAACTCGGATTAACGCAAATTGACGTAAACAACGCAAATTTCGCCTCTATATGGTACATTCAGCACTCTGAGGAAAAGCCCACGAAAACGAAAACTGTATTATTAATTTAAAAAAAAAACTTCACTGTCACTTAACTTCAAGATTTCAGCATTGACTTAGATCAGAAAATGAAAACGACCAATATTTTACATTTAATTTGGGGAAATTTAAAAAGAGCTTTTAAGCCTTGCCTTGCCAAACATATCCGAAAGACAAAATAGCTTTTGGCTATACTTGGACTAGGTCAGCTTTACTTGAAAAGTATCGACATTTATTTATTAAAAAACAATCTGATTGATTTAAAATGTAAAACAAATTCCATTCAAGCTAACAAGTTGTCCGGTTTCCGGTGTTGTTGAAGTGACAAGCTTGGAGTCGTAACTCGTAACAAGAGAAAACTGTGACACGGATTATGTTGGTTTAGGTTTCCGGGTGTCTTTTTGGCTTGTGGCTATTTTTGTTGTCACTGTATTTGTTATCGTGATATTTGGCTGGGAGAGCTTAAATTTGAAACAATTTAAATGTACTAAGCATTTGTTTTATATTAAACTTCTCTATAAATTATGTCGATTTTTTCGTATCTACAGTTCGGCAAATGAATGATTTCGCTTTTTTGATATTTGCTTCTGAGAAATGTGGAAAAAATTGTAGCAACCTGACCACAATTTTAAAATGTCTTGATAGATTCGAGTACATGGAAATACCTGGGTAAAAAATGAACATCGGAAAATGAGACACTGAAATTTAAGAACTGAGCCGTGGTCGCCTGCAGGACTGGACAGTATTTTGGAATGTAGTTCACAGTTAATCGAGAGCGAATTAGAGTGCATGTGCATAGCGAAACGAGTTGATTGTCATTGTCATAATTTGAATCGGTTTTTTTGCTGCGTCTGTCGCGTCCTTTGGTCCATTTCCATTTGGACTGTATTGAGATCAGGGAGTCCAGCGATGCATGCGACTCATCTCAATCTTGATTCGAGCTGGTGAAGATGGTCCACTTTTCCTTTGTATCTCCATTCATGGGGAAAAGAATTGGAGATCCTTGAACCTCTCACGCCTCGGAATGCAATTATGCTTACGCAATGTATGGTATTAAATTGCACTCTTCACAATCTCTTCATAATGGAAGTCTGCTTGAACTCGTTGAGTGACCAGAGCAAAAATTTGTGATTCCTTTCAACCAAAAATCTAGACTCCTCCTACGTGACTTGGACTATTCATAAGATCAACAAAATAGATTCAATTTGTCTCTTCAAATCTTTTTCATTTGATTGGCGATTAGATCCAAAGATTAAATGGTTTTGGACATGTATTTTAACTCAGAGTTCATGGAAGTTTTATTTGCTGGTCATCGGGTTCACACGTGTATTGTACTTCCTCTGCTCCGTCCGATTCTTCCTGGATTGGATTCATTAATATTCTGCCCTTTTTATTGTCGGCGTTCAAGACATTGTAATTATGGGCAGAATATAAAAGATAAAATAACGGTTGACCTTAGGCAATGTCTTAGAAAAGGATATCTATGCATATGGTGCGATATTGTTCAATATAGACGAGGAATGTAAATGTTCATAATTTGAAAGATGGAAAATGCCTGTAAGTACCCAATTCGGTATCTGACGGTACTTCTGATTTCTGTGCTATGCATGCATTCGTTCCAGAAAGATCCTGGATGGATTGGGACAGGCTAATTGCAGTTTACAGTGCGGCACCGAACCGATTACCGATTCTTCTTTCCCAAGCCTTCAGTCTCAGGCGTACCAGGTTCCAACCCTGAACGGATACATTCAGTCAAGGCAGAAGGGTCGTGTCAGAATTCAAGTTGCTCGCAACTCGCAACTCGCAACTAATTGGGAGAAACACCTTTTTTGTTTCATTCCAAGTCCCTTGTTCTGGATGAGGAAATTATATAGCTTTTATAGAGACGAATTTGAATGTGAGATGTGACTTCTACGTCAATTGCCCATCGATATTTGCACACCGTCATTGGCAACCCGATCAATCCAATTTTTCTTTAATGCATTTAGTCGTTTGTCAAAAAAAAATTAATAGTTAGAGGGGAGAAATCAAACAAATCTGATAACTTAATCTACCTGTTCTGTTGCATATTTTGAAATCGTACGTACAGAGTAATTACCCACGATTCTCATTTTTTCGTGCGTTTCGGTAGAACCTAACCTATCTGAAAATATGACAAGTTGTATCCAATAGGAAAATTATTCCACTAAACAATTGTTATGTACGATTTTAAAATATCCTATCCGGTTTGCGAATATCGTATTGGCTAAAATTAAATTTGGCAACAGCCAAGTTGCTTGAATTGGTATGAACTATTAAATCCGTGATTCAGGTTACGATTTAGTTTTGTTCGATTTTCGATTAGTTCAATCTTTATCTTTAATTCGAATTATAAAAAGAAAATTATTCCTGGATGTTTTTGAATATTTCAGGGTTGTTTATTGTTTTTTTTTAATCGGACAAGAATATTAGAAAAGAATCACACAATATTCGAAAACAAAGTTAAATGAATGAATAATTGAATGCTGAATTCAATGAACTTCTATTAAATCCTTACGAAAAGATCAAGAAAAAAAGAAATCTTTAACGAAAAAAACACAGGAATTAACCAAACAAATTCCAATGTTTTCAACGTGTGGCTAATATTACACTATAGCGATGTTTAGAAAATGAAATCCAGAAATGTTTTTCATTTAACCAATTTATCTTTAAAAATTTAACAAATTCAAGTACTGTCTAATGTCGCCTGTTCAAAGAAGTGTCGAATTTTAAAAAAATCTTGATTGAGCCGAATTGTCGTCGATTCAATATTTTCTTATTTTAGAATCGACACACATTCTGAGTTTTATTTCTAAATTCAAGGGAAGAAGCAAAGATTTAATGGCTCGTGGTTCTGTCGCTCTCTGCGAATTGAAGACGTGCCTGGTCTGGAGATCTAAAGCGTCGCATAATTAGTCGGATACGGAGTCTTGCTATGGTAATGATCCTCCGCACACACTTTCCCCTTGTGTTCCCACTTCAGCTCTCTTTGTACTTTTGAAGGAAAGTGAGCCTGGCTCTCAGAACTTGAAAGACTCTTCTGTTCAGCATCATTCCACGAAGAAGAAGGTAGACTCACGTTCAGCGTCTCTTTCCAACGTTTTTGAACTTAGTGTATGGGATGGAGTGGAAAGACTCACTCCATCGTCGAACCATGCTTCCGTTTACAATCAAGATTCATTTCATAGCCCAACTTCTTGTAAAAATAGGGCCAAGTTAGGAAAAGTCACGTTATGTTTGGTTTATGGTAAATACTGCTCAATTCCTCTCCTCTCCAGAGATGACAGGTAAGATAATGGAGCAGGAAGTTTTGTTTTCTTTACAAAAAAAGAAGGAATCTAATTTAAAATGCTCCGTGATAGAGTTGTAGTTTCTAACTTTCTGAAACCTGTCTTTCATGTCACCGTCCTCCCATTTTCACGCTCAGGCTTCATTCTCTTGTTTACAACAAAAAGTTACAAGTTTTTGAATTATTCACTCGTTCGAGCTTCTACTTGCCTATTCACATCCATTCATTTCATATTCAGTGCCAAAGTTCATTTACATTTTTAGAGTCGATTTCTACTCGGTTTTGTAATACGTCAATACATGTCGCGATCGCGATTCTGATGCTGACAGTATCGACAATTGTCACCAAGGTTTTTTTTATTTTTCAACCATTCCCTTGGCGTCTGAGGTAATTCAAATTCACTTTGGAATACAAAAATACGGGGTTGTCACGAGAATTGTCTACGGTTCTCAAAATTAGCTTGAACCAAACATTCGACTCGACCCCAATGCAAATGTAAGCGATCGAAAGCGAGTTCAAAATTTCTAACTGGTGCAGGATAATTTTCCTGCAAACGTGCAACACGTTCACGTTGACGAATGGTCATACTTCGTGACCTTAAAAAAAATGGCGATTCCGTGCCTAAAAGTCACTATTCTCTTCACAAACTAGGATCATGCTTCCAAATGAACTACTTAATTTGAATTTTTTCTCCCAAGGACTCCAGAATTGATCGAACAATGATCTTAATACGGTTTAAAAAGATCGGGTAAATTCATTAGCTTAAATATCGGCTATATTTTTTTAGAAAATTTTTATTTGAATGCATTCCACGTCAAGTTGACAATTAGTAATTAATGATTTAAAGTTTCGTGTTTTAATTGTTGCGGTTTCTAATGTTGCTGTCTCTATGTTGCAGTTTTAGCGTTGCGGTTTTCAATGTTGATGCCTCTATGTTCCGGGTTTTAGTGTTGCGGTTTCTATCATGCGGTTATCATGATGCGGTTTTTATGTTCCGGTTTTTAATGTTGCAGTTACGGTTTGGTTTTTATGGGCATCGAAGATGACGCCGTCAGGCATTTATAGATGCCGTCATTTTGCCCCCTGTTATCTTAAAGCATGTAATTGAAATTATTTTGAGGCGTAAGTTTTCAAAGTACATTCAATTGTTTTTCAGAATTTTTCAAAAGGCGAAATTGAGCAGGAGCAATTGACTGACGACGACGATCGACTGAAAGACGCTTGATTTAAGTGCCACTAAGAAACCTAACTGTAATTGAATCAGTACTGGGAGGAGTGGAAATAGAAATGGGTTATGAAAGGCGTAACTTCCCATACTGTTTACATACTGGCGTATTTTATTTGTTCAAAAGGGCAGAGGTGATTTGCATAAAGAGAGCCCAAGGAGCGAAAGTGGGTTCTTAGGCCGTAATGCGAGTTCCGAGTTTCTGAATCATGACAAGTTTCCCAACTACTGTCAATCACGTCTCTTCTCCCATCCATACGGAATGAGGCTCGTCTATTGTCATCGGTTGACGATGGAGGCAAACACGATCCCGGTTTAAATTATTATTGTTATTACTCCGCTTGAGTTTATTTAAGAGTTTCTCAATTTGATCGGCTGGGGAGATTGGAGGCTTTTGACTTCACGAAAAGGCATTGGCTGAGGCGCTCTTCAGATTTGAGTTAACATGGTTAGAATTTCTTTTTAGAAAATTGCAGTGATTTCCAATTCATTGCGTATAGCAGTACAGTATTGCACTGAAATACGATTGACCTGATGCAAAGCAGTGAGCATTAAAATATAAATTTGAAGACGGACGAATAATTTCAATGCAAATGGTTAATATCTTTAAAATTGTGTAAAGTCGATCTTTTATACTAAATCCTCGAACATGTAACCTATAACCTACACACGAAGCAATCCTGGAACCGCTCCGTACAAAACGCTTTAAATCTTCAGGGTGATTGAAGATTGACATGACGAGAGGCTCATGTTCTTTAATCTTGACGGAGTGGGACGAGGGTTTATGATCTCTGTCCAGTTCAGTGTCTTCTTGGTACACTGGTGAGCGATGCAGTGGTGCATGGAGCATAGAGCATGGAACAGCGTTAGCGCGGCATATGCAGCAGCAGCAGCAGAAGAAGTGTAGGATCATGTCAGATCCGAATGTATAAGTCTAAGTTGAGGGTGTTATATTATAATCCGTCGTCCCTGCTCAATCTTTCCACTCGTATATCTTGGATCTTGAGGTTGAGTTTGAGCTCAGATGTAGCAAATTCCAAATGAGGAATTGGGTTAGTTCTCAGCCACTGGGTTTTTGGCGTGTGCCGATTCCTGGTCACGGCTTCTGAAATTGACGACTACGTGTTGAGTTGTAGATCTTCCCAAAATACTGTTTCCGTCAGCTAGATTTATGTTTGATTGGATGGTAAAAATAGAGAATACAACAGAGAAAAGTTCCTCAGCAGAAATGGCGAATTCTGGAAATCAGAAATTTCATATTCTATTTGTATTCGTTTTTTGGCAGGATAGGAACAGAGGTCAGAATTTGACTGGCTAATATTTTATGTTTTGGTAAAGTGGTTCGTTTTATGTATTTTAGCGCTGATTGCGAATAGAATGAAGGGATTGCCCATAAACATTTAGTATTGTTTAACGACCTGCAGACCATGCTCACATTAGTCGACGAATGTTTAACTGTCGCTCTTTACGTTAAAGGGCATGCACAATATCTGATGAAAGAGCTCGTGTTCGTTCTCGGTCAATTTAGCCAGCAGAGTCTGTCATTTGGGTAAAAACCAGTTGGCTAAAATCAAAATTTTTTCCAGGTAGGTTAGGTTAGGCCAGGTTAGGTAACATAGGCCGTTATGGTGAGAAAATAACATAAGGAACTGGCTTTTGCGCAACTGTCCTGGGATGATTTAGCATTTGCCTTCCCGCCATAATACTATAAAGTTCTGGTTGTCGTTCGTTTCCAAATTGGCCGAATTTAACATAGGTATCTTAAATCATATGTCCATCGCAATGCGAATATGCCTAATGCCCAATGGACAACTGAATTAGTCGGAATTGACCAAGAATCTCTTGGGTTCACCATGAATCGAATAGTTCTGAGTTCTGAAACGGAGTGGATTTAAAAGGCTCTTTTTACGCTCTGTCCGTCCCGTCCACGCCAGGTTCGTTAAGTGTGGATGCTGGAAAAGTCAGAATTGCGTATCCGTATCCGCCCTCCGGATGAACCGTCTTATCTCCTCACCCCACCCATCATGTTCCAATGAAGCGAGTCATACAAGGAAGAAAGTATTAACTATTTTTTATGGCATCATTCCTCTCTTTTTTGGCCAAAGCCCCGAGTAATAAAGACTTATCAAAAGTATCGTATTAGTCAAAGTATTGAGTGGAGGAGCGGAAAGGACAGATCAGGCTCTCAAGAATCAGTCCACGTGAATGTAAAAGGGGATTTACTTGTTTTATTGCCCTTTTCAAAACCTCAACGTTTCAGCCCTTTTCAACCCAGAGTCTTATCAAGATCCCTCAAGCACCATTGCTCAATCGCTTTTTAAGCTCTTATTGTCAACTTCCTCTGTCCGTCCATATGCTTTCCATTCTTTCATGAATATTTCCAATTTCCGAATATCCTTCGCCATATCAGATAGGAAGTGACCCTTATCGTCTCCGATTCATTTTTGTGTGGATCTTATTAAACTCTTTGCTGGCTGTAGGCGTGATCTACACTTGAACTCTTCCGTTGATCTCGCATGCAGCCGCGTCACCAACGCTGTTTACTAGATTTTCGGTGCAAGCTAGGAAGCATTCAATTCTGTAACAACTTTGTATGTGATTTAACCCGGTTTGATAGAGTTCGTATCATGCCATGTTGGCTGGGTTAAAGCTTTGTGGCAGGGAAAAAGCGTGATACCAAAATACGAGACCCGAATAGGTTATAATAGGGAAGGTTTTCTGGTTTCGCGATTTATAGTCTCACGATTTTTGGTGTGTCGCGTATTTTTTTGTTTCTGTGTCGCAATGATTGACCGAAAGTCTGAAGCATGTGGTTAGGTTAGCTCAAATCCAAATTAAGCGCTTAACGTAGCTGAACCATGTGGTCGGGCGAAATCTAGATTGCACATGGCGTAGACGTCGCCTGGGACGCCAGAAGTTGCGTGCGTTCTACAGAGCATAAGAGTAGAATGGACATCTACATCCCTTGAGACCTATCATATAGATCGCAAGCTACACTATCACTCAGGAAATTCTAATCACACCGGTAATCCGCTTTAACTATTTGCATTTTCGAAAATGGGCACAAGCTGATTCAGGGCGTCATCTGATTTGCCGCAATTACGAAATTTCTCAACGGAAGTGAAATAACTTAAGTTAGCCACTATCTAAATTTTGCATTTAATATTGACTGAAATTTATGTGAAGCACAAAATTATTTCTTGCACAACTACATGCGAATTGAAACGATTTAACCGAGTCACAGGATGGAAGAATTTATTAATCCATAGGCAAAGTGAGGATGATGATTTTGGTCAGAGCAGGCGAAAGGTAATCGTAATCAATATCAATGCAAGTCGTCGTATTAGCCGGCATGGAATCAAAAAGGAAGTCATGCATGGAATCATCGGGCGATGAGCTTGCTTGATACGTTAGACTGAGCTTGGTCAAACGAAATTGAGTAGAGCTGACCATCTGCTGGGCTACGGTTGGATATGGACATTCCGTTTTTTCTTTTGACTATTTGGCTTGGTTGAAGATTCGTAGTGGAAGGAATGGGAAACGGGCCTGATTTAGTTTCAATCTTTTTCTTGATTGAATGAATCAAGACCCTCTTCCTTCGCTTCATCTCCTGCCTTCTCCAAGATTGAATTAGGACGAACAGGCTGTGTGCTGGACTCTCCAGGCCCTATTTTAAATTTCGAGTAACGCGTTCCAGGGGCGTTGGAAGGTCTGGACCATGTCTACAAATAACTCTTTAAATTGATATGAATATCGCTTCAACTTGATGCTCCCCCGCCTGCTTGCAGTGTGCAGCTCAGACTTCCAAGCCTGTACGCACCAACTGCATGAATACATGAATATTAAATAGTTTATTGAGAATGGAAGGGAAATCAGCTGCTGAATTCCCTGTCCACACAAATTAAAAGTGTAATAAACATAGCGCACATGGGCACAACTTGAGATTTAAACACTATTTCATAGCCTACAATATATGCGTGCAACCAAGTGCATTCCTACCAAACAACTCTTCAGAGCTCATAATATGCGTTTGACGATCTTACCAACCCTCTCTGTCCCAAAATGTCCAAATATGGCAATGACCAATAATTAAACATTTGTTCTGTAATTTGGCTACACAGAGCAACAGCTCCTTTTTGGCACATGGGTCATAAAACTTCCGCATTTGAGCTTAACACGCGGGAAGCAGAATGAGCTGAGTCACAAAGAAATTCATTTCTGTTCTTAATAAACAAGTGGACCTTGCTGCCATCGCAAATTTGTGCATCAGGCAATTTGCATTATTTGTACCAACACAAAGAAATTCGATTCTAGGCTGAAGTAAACCAAGTCTCAAGCTATGTCGCCTCCAGCGTTGCCTCTTAGCGTTGGATCATATTTTCGCCTGCGCGTGCGCGGCCATGGTCGTCTACAATAAGCATTGCCATTTTTGTCTCCACATGGATTGTGATTTAATTATGTTATGCTGGGTTAGGTTAGCTGAAATTTATGCTATGTTAGGTTAGGTGAAATTTATGCTAGGTTAGGTTAGGTGAAATTTATGCCAGGTTAGGTTAAGTTTAACCCTTGAATGAAACGAACTAATTCAAGTCTGCGGCGTTCCGAAAAATCGTACTAAACAAATGGAACAGTGAAAAGAAACTGCGGAGGCAAAGCTGGAGGCAATACAGCATGGGGCTTGGATTACTCTAACCCTAACCCGATTCTGGCTTATTTGATTTGATTTAATATGCAACATGCAACTAGTAAAATGGGTGTGATGCGGATACAATCTCTGCCGCCCGTGAATCGTGAATCTGTGGAAATTTGTTTACCTTCCTATCTCGCATTCACAGAAAAGCCACCTTGGTCAGATTTAATTCAGCTATTATTTAATTATACCATAACTCAGCATGTCTTGGCTAGAGCACGAAGGGAAACATGATTGTTCAATTTCTGTTGTTAGGCTTAAATCGCCCGTTCCTTCGCTCAGAATCTGACCAAGGTTCTTTCTTTATACAGGTAGCCCAACATCACTTCGTATTTCTTCAAAGAATTAAGGCCTCATCCCTTAAGGCACTCTCAGTAAGAAAGGAATAAAAAACTGTTGAAGCATTGTGTGTCTGAACTGTGTGAATACAATAGTTGAGGTATGCTTTAGACTGGCCTGCTGGAAAAATAAAGTCTGGGTACAGCCAGGCTGCTGCTCCTGGGTCCCTTCGGTTTGGCATTGCTCTTGAAACAGTTTGTGGCTGGGATTTCTGTACAAAGTTCCCATGCAGTCAGTCAGTCCTCTGAACCAGCCAAACCGTTGTTCGTTCCTGGGCTTGTTTATAAATTCTGGTCGACTCAGTTCATCTGAAACTCTGGTCGAGTGAAGATCTTGCTCCGCTTCTCTGTTCGTTCTTACCTGTGCATTTGTGCATTCCTCTCCTTCCACGGTTAACATACAACATAACACTGGCATGGAGCAATCATTTAGCCAAACTCGTTTCCTTCGGCTCCAGTTCGGAGGCTTCTTGATTAAACCAAATCTCTCGGTTTCCTCAAACATCAAAGCGCTGGAAGAGATGAAAGAGCCCAAAGTGCCGCAAAGATAATAATGACGTGAAGGACTTAGGCTGTTGGTGGTGTGTGTGCTTCCGAACAGCTTTGTTTAGTTTGGAATTGGATGTCTGTCACTGAGATGGGCTTTCCTTCTTGGCGGCGCCAGAACAATTAGTGAACTTGAAACAATAGTGAGTTGTTGAAGTCTGGAGACAAAATGGACGCAGGCGTGTCGACGGTCCAGCAACCCGCCACGACCACGTCCACCTTCCATCCCGCCCGTGTTCCCACCCTCCTCTCCAATGGAGAGCACAATGGGATCTATAGCAGTGTGTCTTGCACGAAACCCGTAATTGTTCCGGATTCCAAAAAATCCCAATTGTTTGGGAACCCTGCCGGAGGGACATTCCCAGGTAATGGGCATGGAACAGCCATAGTTGGACCACAACCAGGTTCCATGTACCAGATTCATGATGGGTTCGCTACGGTTCGGAAAAGGAAAGGTCCGAGCTGTGCATCCATTGCTCGGCGTCAGCAACAGGAATGTTATGACCTGGCAAGTCCACTAATGTCCGCCAGAGCCAATAGTGCGACCCTCCAGCCCGTGACCCTCAAAATCCCTCATTCGGCCTCAGAAGGAACGCTCAAGAAGAAAGACGGTGGAAAGTTGCTTCAAATGTCAAACGGGACGACTGAGCCGATTTACAGTTCCATGAATGGACATCATGGCACGGCTAATCCTCTGAGCATTGGAAAAACGGTTCTGAATGGAAGTAGTAATGGAAATGGTCCTCATGCCCACAACAATGGTGAGAAGGCTCAAGGGACGCGACTTAAGTCCTCCAACAGCCTTAGTCGGAAGTTGCGTAGATTGGTTTTGCCCAGCAAGCTCTTCCCGCCGCCTGCACCCTCCGCCACTGCCAACAGTCCCCCTGGCCTTCAGAGTCCTTGGATTCTAAATCCTGGACAAGCCGTGTCCAGCTACTCAAAGTCCCAGACAAGTTTGAACAATGGCCCAAACGGCAATCCGCCTGCACATCTCTACAATTCCCGACTTCGTAACTCCATTTCGGACAATAGTATAGCGTCCCAGTTAGGCCCCAGTTCCAATGGTCACCACCACTCGTGCTCCAGCAACGGAACTCAAGGCCGGACGTTCCATCGAAGTTGCGTTTTCCCCAAACCTCCACTCGAACCCGTTCAGGAAGATGGGATTCCGTGGAGACCCCGCAAAGACGTCCCGTGGTGGGAACTGGCGACCAAGAAACATCGATATCGGAGTTGCCCAATTCTTCAAGTCAGCCAACAGGTATAGACTCAAGAATTCATAGCTCACTACTACTACTGGGACCATACCATAGCTTTGGGTGAATGTAACCCAACTAATGTGTTTATTCTACCCACCCTCAATTCCAAAGCCACAATTGTACTTCTTCTCTCTCAGGAAATATATTGGTAGTCAAGCTCACCTTCGTGGAGAGCCTTTCTGTTTCCTCTTTATGAGCAGAAGAGTAATATTATGCTAAGTGGGACTCTCGGAAGGTAGATCACGTAGAACGCGCACTCTCTTCACGGAATGAAACGCTCTGTGAGTTTAAGCGTTTTTAGAGGCTTAGGCTACATTCCGAATACCAAACTCCATTCTATTAAATGGCTTAAAGGAATACCGAGCTTTAATTTGATTGCTACTACTTCCGAATTCTGGGCGCTTGGAATTCATACAAACTCAATGCTCTTTTCTTTGGGACTCCAAATTCAAATGGTCAATTTAAAGAGACAGTCTCAATTTATAGTAGTAGCGATTTCATATTGTAAAGATTTTCACCAGGAGTATTTCACTTGTTTCAGCCTAAATCCGTTTTAACTAGATTTCCGGTCAAAGTAAACCAAACCCCATGCTCTATGTTGCCTCCCGCGTCGCCTCCACGTTTTATACTCATCTTCCAAATTAATTAGGTTAGATTTTTTGGAACGCCGCAAACTTTAATTGTTTCGATTTATTTTAGGCTCAAACCTAACCTAACATTATCTAACCTAACCTAACCTAGTATAACTTGAAATAAATCACACTCCATGAGAGGCAGCAATCACACGGTAACTGGAGGCGGCAATGACCGTTCAGGCGCAAATATGCTCAGAGAACACAGGGAGGCAACGCTGGAGGTAACATAGCATGATGCTAAGTTTACCTCAACCGTATTTCAAAATAGTGTAGCAATACGAAGATGGATATTTTGGCACTCGTAGCGTATTCTGGCGTTTTTCGAAAAATCTTCCTACTGTAGTTGATGAGCGAGTGGGGATTGTTTGGTGTAAAAACAGAAGAGTAACTCTGATGAAAGTTCATTTCGCCCTGGGTGAATTTGAGTTGAGCTGTTGCCTGTGGCATGGCGTTCGCCGACGTCCAGTCTGGATGGAAGCACTTAAATGGGATGAACTGGACGCAGAATTTAATTAGGAATGAAGTTGAGCCGTGTTGGTTTCGGTGTCTAATTTGGTTGTGCAAGCAAGCTCTCCAGAGACTCGAGTATTTCTCGGTTTGCTTACTCAACTGTTTCCTCTTCAGTGTTCACTTCAGCCTAATGAAGTGAGTATCTGTATCTACGGAAGACAAAACAGGACAGCGCAGCGTTTGCTTTTTTCTGTAGAATTTCTCAGCTCACCTCTTCTCGTGTGAGGTGAGGCGATGTGTCTGTCTGTTTCCAGTGTTTTGGTGGTCCTAGGCTTCTAAAAAATAAATGAACTCGAGAAAAACAAGGTATAGGTATTTATGAAGGGTTAAAGTTTCAGACGTCCCCATTTCCCACTATTTGTACAGAACAGACATGCACTTTTCCTGAGTTTTTCGGGCTAAAGAACTCTCATTCTCATATATTATTAAGTTAACTATATTTATATGTTTTCCATGTTCTCGGTCTCATTACTCTCAACTAATGTGAGTAGTAAGCAGTTTTCCTTTGAATGGCCTAGGCAGCCTAACGAGTAGGGGAACTTGAGTTAAACGAGGCGTCTTCTGGCTTCAGGGTTTCTTTGCTTAACCAGAAAAAATAAGACTTCCGTTTTTCTGAAATGGGCATACATTGAGTTGGCTCTGGGACTTCAAGAATTTAGTATTTTTTAATATACCGATTTAAAAGTACAAACACGGGGTATAAAAATTAATTGAGTGAAATTTTATTACTTATTGAAAATTACAAAAATTAGCAGCAATTTTTGGTCGATTTCGGATTTCGAGATGAACTACCACAAATTCAAATTACGAACAAATCGAAATTTCTGTTTGGTTAGTTGAACATGTGGTAATTTATTTTGTAGTTCTGCCAAATAATTACTAAAATCTATATTCTGAATTTTCTAACTTCTGCTATAGACGGAACGGCTCTCCCGTGCCCATAATGTAAATTGAAGGCAAGAGTGGGAGGAGTTGCTCCTTTTTCTCACGACTTCACTCTACACATTTCCCTATCTAA
>JAQFXZ010001048.1:0-13984 GCA_034694025.1 Ceratophysella scotica | reverse complement strand
ATTTGCCCAAAGGCTATGGTGGCTGGCAAGCCATTGACGCTACGCCTCAGGAAAAGAGCGAAGGTCAATTTGCTTGTAGTTTTTTTTAAACATATTCGTATATGATCGGGCTGCCTGATTTTAAATTTTAACTTTAAATTCGGTATTTCAACATAGGCTCCTTCCAATGTGGGCCTGCTTCAGTGGAGGCGATTAGGAAGGGACAAGTAGGATTTGCCTATGACTGTAATTTCCTGGTTGCAGGTTTGACCTAATAGACGAATTAGAATTCCTCTTAAGTTGGAACCATAATTACTAGTATCGTATTGATGGTCAGAGGTGAATGCGGATTTGGTTCATTGGAAAAGAGATCGGTCGACGGCCTTTGGATTCAGCAGAATGAGTTGTAACAACTATCAGTAAGCAAACCAAGAATGTGGATACTTTCATCTGGAGTTTCTCATCTTAAAGTCTGGTGTCAATTAACTCGTATTTAGTATTGGCCGCATGATCCTAACCAAGAAGCCGAATGTGTACGATCCCAATGGAGAGACGGACCGGGAAGATATTCTGAGCGAATACAAGAGCAAAGAAGGTGAATTACAGGGCTAAATGCTACGGTCAACTAAATGACACGGCAGAAGCAAAGTTTCTTGTCGAGGGATTTATTCAAACTTTCAGCTTTCTATTAATTTTCGGAGTACTAGAGCTCATTCCTGTGCTATGTCTTATTCATGCCTCCTTCATTCATACCTTTTCAATTCCTGCACGGGTGTGTTCATATTAGATCTTGTAGTGGAATATGCATGAGCATCACGATGTGTTCATGATTTATTACAGGATCACGAGCGGAGCGTCTGGCTCTCCTTCATGCTGTGCGAGGTATCAGATTATATTCACGCAAAACACCGGCGCTGCTCCATAAGGAAAATATTACTCGAGTCTAGATTTCATATGGATTCTCATTCCCTGACCAGGTACAACCGGGGCACCCAAGTACTTTGAACTTGATCGGAATCCTTCCAACGATGTCGAGTTTGACCTGATCGAGCTGGAGACAATTCAACTTGGCGAACCATTTTCTGTCGTCGTTAAAATTACGGTAATAAAGATGCCTACGTACATGAACTGTGCAGTTGAAATTCCTACTGAATGATTGTGAACGTCCAACAAAATGGGTTTATTATGCCTACTGCACAGAATACGTCCACTGAAGTGCGTGGAATCCAGGCGGACTTGGGAGCAGAAAGCTTGTACTACACTGGAGTTCGTGCCAAAATCGTCAAGAAATCCACGGGAAAATTCAATGTGGAGCCTGGCAAAAGTATGAATTCCAAAATGGTTAATTCATATTTGAGATACAGAGTTTTGCTGAATATTTCTATTTGTACTTCCTAGCCGAGGAATTGAAAATGTCAGTGAAGCCGGAGGATTACATGACCAAACTTGTGGAATATGGAATTATGAAGATCACCGCCATGTGCACTGTGGATGGCACAGATCAGAGTTGGTTCGAGGAAGATGACTTCCAAGTTATAAAACCCAGTTTGAAAATTGAGGTAAGGGCTTATGTCTGGGAATTTGGAGCTTTTGAACCATTACTTTGAGTGGGACGGCTTAGCGGGAAGCATAACTTGAATGAAACAGGTTCCAACTCTGCTCAAGCTGGAGGAAGTCTCACAAGTCACATTCAGCTTTACGAACCCACTCAATTACCCGTTGACACAATGTAAAATCAACTACGAAGGCCCTGGGTTCACAAGATTTGGCTCCATACCATTGAAGTGAGATGCTGCTACTGATGAATCGGATCTTCTATTTGATTCAACTCTGGGGATCCGCTTTTATGGCCCATGTAATATTTACTTTCCAGGGACGTGGGGCCACTTGCCGAGATGAAATACACTCATAGCTTTGTGCCCAAGTCCATCGGCACTCAAACATGGATTTCAACGTTCACTTCCAAGGAATTGATTGATATCGTTGGCTCATCCGTCGTGGAAATTGAGCAAAATTGAAGGGAGGAAAATTGGAGAGAAAGATGAACGTTCCAAACTTGTCAACCACCAAAGCCTTCACCAAAGCTTAAAGTAATACATATGAAATGTCAAGTTGCTTGAGTATGTAAATACAATATTTTCATTCGTAATAAATAACCCGATTTGGTGGAACCCAATAAAACGAGTCGTGGTTTGTGTGGTGGGGCTGCTTAGCCAGTAGTTCCTGTGGCATGTGTTCTCAGGACATCCTGTACCACTTTCATAATGTGGAGAATATCAGTCCGTTTGATTTACTGGGATGGGAGTCCATGGATTTGGACGACGACGCGAGTCTATCGGTTCCGAATCTCCTCTATATAAACGCCTCTGTTTCTAAAGTAAACTGAATCATCAAGTTTTCGTCTTGGATTTCCCAACTGGAGAGTGCTTTCTCGTCCTGAGCCGTTTCCAGTAATTTAATTTAATAGTCTTTCAAGTTCCGTTCGAGTTGTCAACTTCACACTCTTAAGTAGTCCAGTGCCCTAGTTCCTCCGACTCTAATTCGTCTGGAGAGGCGGGAGTGATAGTGTGCTAATTTTCTGCTCCACGGGGAAAGTAGTCGTTGATCGGAAATGGAGGACGTTAGCAGTAGCAGGGGCTTCGATGATTACTACACGAATCTTGTGTCTCGACTGCGACGGGAGCACGAGGACAGACGGGCGGCGGACAGAGCGGCTGAAGCGAGATTTCTTAATGGTAATCTCCACGAATTAATCTCCACACTGTCGTCCTCCTTCCAATATCCGCTCCAGCCCTCGTTCTTTTCAATTCGCTCCTCCCAGCTATTTATAGGCCCATTGGAACAGCGCATACTTTATTCTCTGTGCCATCAGCCCACTTTGGAGGGCAAGACTATGCAAGTCACTAATCGCCAAAAGTAATACAAATGGAAATTAGGTTTCAACTTGTCAAGCAGAGAATCCAGGTTTCTCCGATGCACACTTTCCCTTGGTCCTGATAGCCGCTTTATTGCTTAATTAAATAGTACTCAATGAATAAAGTAGTTATTCCACTTTGTTCCATACTTTCCAGCGGATATAGAGAAAGCAAACCTGAAACAAAGAAAGTTCCATCTGGACACTTGTTTTGAATCATCTGCACAATTTCTCCATTTAAAGACTCATTTAAGACAACCTGGTATCATGTTAAATCATTTTCAGTTACGAATTGACTATAAATATTCTGTACATGTATCCTTTAAAACCTTGCTCTAAACGCATGGTAGTTCTCCGGTATCCCGTAGCTTTAACCTGATACCTTACATTTTCGAATGCAATTTCTATCACAGTAGAAGATGAGACGGACGGGATTTCTTCCCGAATGGCAAGCACGCGTATAGCCAATCCTCCTCTGGAAATTGATGGCATTCATTTCTATCCCGAGGAGAACGGAAAGAATCATCGAACCTCAAAGTTCCAGCTTGTGGAACGAGGGACTCCGGTCTTGAGACGAGGCCAGTCCTTTTTCTTTGCATTAAAAACACCTGAGAGGAGATATGATGAAAATATTGACATTGTCCGCATTGCGTTCAACTTTGGGCCAAGACCATCAACCGTCCAAGGAACTCAATATGTGGTCACTCTGACAAAGTCCGGCTTCCCGAAAGAGAATAATACATGGGCTGCAAGATTGGTGGGACACGATAAAAATGCAATCTCGGTCGAAGTACGATCCCATTTTAAATCGAACGCTTTCGGACAGCTGTGGTGCAAATAACGTAGGAATGTGAAAGCTTAATGGCTTGACTCGTTTACTATGCAGGTGAGGACGAGTCCCGATTCTTGTGTGGGCATATGGAGCTGCATTGTAGAAACGCGAGTGGAGAACGGAGAGCGAAGGATCTTTCGAAGCCCTGACGACATTTACCTCTTGTTCAACCCTTGGGAAAGGGGTGAGTCATTTCGACGGGAGTAAGTGCCTACTATACTTTTTAGTGCAACTTAATCAAATAGACTTGGTGTGTGTTTCTAGACGATGGAACTTTTCTGTCTGATTTTGATCTGCTAAATGAATACGTTCTGGAAGATAATGGGAAGATTTGGGTCGGACCGCATGGTTCTTCCCGAGGAAGGTACGCACGCAACAAATGCAACACGCAGCTCTCACAATAATTTGCTTCACACGACGAGTCATAAAGTTGTTTTCTATTTTCATTTTCTAAATAGAAATTGGATCTTTGGACAATTTGATGACTCCGTGTTGCCTTTGGTCATGATACTCTTGGAAAAATCAGGACTGCCCTTCCCATCCAGGGGAAATCCTGTTCTAGTTTCTAGAGCATTGTCCAAAATGGTGAGCGTTGAACAATGTTGGGTTGGTTTAACTGGAAACCCCATCTGATTCATTGTATTCTCCACATAAAAAAGCAAACCAATGTTTTCCTATACATTTACTTAACCTCAAAGACATGGAACGCTTTATTCCAAGGAGCAATGAACCAAACTTGTTGTGAAGCCACGTTTTTAGACAAAGGCAAAGGCCAAAAGTGAATAAAGTTAGATTTACCAACTGCATAAACTTAAAAGTCTGAGGTTTTCATATTTCCGGTTATCTTTCCCAACATCCTTTCCTTCCATCCTTTAGGAGGTGTGCTGTACATATGAGACAGCATTAAGCCATATTTTGTAGATATGTGACATAATTGTAGATCAACTCAAATGACGACAACGGTGTGCTTGTGGGACGATGGGATGGGAAGTACCAAGACGGGAAGGCCCCCGCTTCCTTCACAGGCTCTATTCCTATTCTAGAAGAATACTTCCAGACCCTTCGTCCCGTGAAATACGGACAGTGTTGGGTGTTCTCAGGTGTTCTGTGTACAGGTTAGCATGAATGGCTTTTTCCTGTTTTGCAGCTACTTTTTAGAAACAGGATTATCGAGCTGTTCAGTGAGGATGATTGCATTTCCATCTCCTTCCCGCTCTTTGCTGTGGAGTGGAGAACATAACGGCTCAATTTATAAAGAAACGATAATGATGACATCCAGGAATTTATTAATATTTATGCTTTCAAGGCACACATGATCCAGAAAAAAAGGGTAGAGATATGAAAGCAGAGAAGATAGTTCAGGAACTACTTTGTTACGGAATGTCGTTTATCATTTCAAGGAGCTATTTCATTTATTTTTACAACTCCTGTTCCAGTGTGTCGTGCAATAGGAATACCGGCCCGAGTGGTTTCCAACCTCGTGTCCGCACATGACTCCAACGCCACGCTCACCATTGACACGTACTACAACGAGAACAATGAGGAGATTGATAATGATCCGAACAATCCTAATGGTGGGAAGGACTCCATCTGGAACTTCCATGTTTGGTAATTTACAGTTACTAGTTTGCATATATCTGTCCTGACAGAAATAGAGACAAAATTGCATTCTATCTCCTCTCCAGGAATGACGTTTGGATGTCACGGCCTGACCTTCCCAAAGGATATGGTGGTTGGCAGGCCATCGACGCAACCCCACAGGAAACGAGTGACGGTACTCTGCTCTCTATATACAGTATATTATTTGGGTGAGAATCAATTCAAGCATTTCACCAACTTTTCAACTTGGACAGGTGTATATCAATGCGGGCCTGCCTCCTTGGAAGCGGTTCGAAAGGGCCAAGTGAGCTTCAAATATGATGTTGGTAAGGGCGAATACAGACACTTTGCCATAACTCTGAAAAATTTCCTCAAATACCTTGACATTAGTGTCGGACGTAGGTACCGATTTGTACATAGATCGTAATTCATGCACAAACTTCAGGTTTCTTGCTCAGTTCTGTGAATGCGGACTACGTGAAATGGAGAGAGGACAAATCATCCGATTTCGGTTTCATACGGATGAACTCGGATAAGTATCAGTGAGTCCACGCAACATTTACAATTTCTGTTCTTTTAGAAACAGCACAAAGGAAATGATTAATGTGAAACACATTATTTTAGTGTGGGCAGAATGGTTTTAACGAAACTACCGAACTTTTTTGATCCGAGTGGCGATTCGGATCGGCAAGATGTGACGGACGCGTACAAAGGGAAGGAAGGTAAGCTCCTTCCAACTCGGAGGAACGTGCAGGAAGAATGCGTTCTAATTATATGTACTAATTATATGTCTAAGTCTGAACCTACTTTACTTTTCCTTTTCCTTCAACACGTGTTCAGGAACAAGATCGGAGCGATTGGCATTATACAACGCAGTGCGTGGCACAGCACGAGCCCCAATGTTCTTCGAAGTTCCTTCCAACATTGTTGCGGATGTCGACTTTGATCTACTGGATCTGGATCGAATTCCGGTTGGCCAGCCGTTCTCCGTCGTGGTGACTATCCTTGTAAGTGAGCCTCAAATAGGCCAAACTCATTTTCGGATCAGTGTCAATTTCGTTAAAGTGTAGGAATAGGAACGTTTACTCGGCGCTTCGATTCACCCAAATGATAATTTGCGGAACGTGTGGGTACCTTTCGTTTCACGGTTGGTCACGCCACGGGATGAAGTTTTAATTCAAATGCCCCGAGTTTTGATTCAATTCACAGAACAAGTCGAGCGAAGTCCGATCAGTTCATGCGGATCTGTCAGCAGAGAGCGTTTATTACACTGGGGTTCGGGCCAAGTCCGTGAAGAAAGCCACGACTCGGTTTGACGTGAAGCCTAATTCAAGTAATAACTTTGGCCTCCCTTTCTATCAATTTTATGGCACAGATAAAACTTTCACTTTACAGCTTCGTCAGTTCATTCCACTCCGGCCTTCGCGAATACTAGCCCGCTTTATATGTAGTTGTCAAAGAAACAAATCTCTCTGTATCCTCTGTTTATGCCAATGTGCACAGTGCACAGCCTCCGCTTCCCAACACTCCACTCATCCACACGTCAAACTTTAGTAGTTTAATTATAGAATTATTATTCCCTCCCTTACAGAGGAGCAATTAAAGTTAACAGTCACTCCTGATGACTACATGGACAAATTGGTGGAGTATGGGATCATGAAAATATTTGCCATTTGCCATGTGGACCAAACAAAGCAGTCATGGAGTGAAGAAGATGACTTCCAGGTTATCAAGCCCATCCTGGACTTAGACGTAAACTCAAATGACCAACTACTGACCATAGTTTCTAAAGCTCAGCCAAAAGCAATACGGTGTTTGTCCTTTAATAGGTTTCACCTGATTTGAAAGTTGGACAGACCGGAACCGTGACTTTCAGCTTCAAAAATCCAATTAAGCGAGCATTAACACAGTGTAAAGTCAATTACGAAGGACCATCACTGACAAGATTTGGAACATTGAAAGTGAAGTAGGTCTCCTTCATTGTCTACAGAGATTACTTGTCTAACTTCTAATCTAACTATTAACTGAATGGCTTGCATTGCAGTGATATTCCGTCTGAGGGAGAATTCTCATACACTCAGAGCTTCATCCCTCGCTCGATTGGTACGCAACGTTGGGTGGCCACTTTCACGAGCAAAGAACTTATCGACATTGTCGGCTCTGCCACTGTGGAGATCGGACAGTAATTCAGAATTATAGAAAAATCCTCCCGAACTTCAAATAATTCGACCTTGGGTATATTTAAATCATGATGCGTCCCTGTGAATCGTGTTTAAATGTCCAAAATACTGTCTAAATAAATGTAAAGAAATAAAATTGATGTGCAGATGCTTTGAGCTGTAGATTCAGTGGTGTCTGTCAGGTTGTGTACTATTATCAAATACTTAAGAATTGCAGTTTGCAGTCCCTTTCATATCAAATCCAATAGAGACAAAGTTAGAGGGATGAGCGATTCTGGCGTTAGACTCTGAACCCAACTTTCACGACATCTACTATTCAGATCTCAAGGTTTTTGCTTTCTCCGGCCCCTCATGGATTTTGGTTTAGTAATCCAAAATCAAAACCAGCATTCATCATTGGGCGTTTAACGTTCAAGACAAGTAAGCTGTACATTAAAAAAAAACTTTAGATTACATGAGGTTCGAGTCAAGAATAGTATGTAAGATTTCAATGCAATTTTAATTCAAATTTAATTTTAATTTTAAGTCAAATCAAAATCAAATTATCAATTTTGTAATCGGTTGTGCTAGTTCCCTCAAAGTACCAATACTGAAGTTTTCATTCGTTGTATAATTAGGTTTGAGGTTTTCACACGCAATTTTGATTTCAAATATTAAATTAATACTTGCTCATACAAATTCTGACACTGACACTGAACATATTTACAAGGTAAACAAGCTTCATTGAACTTGACATCTGACTATTCGACCCACATCTTGGCCACTCCTAACGAAACGTGAAAATCTGCGAAACAATCGAAGTGCGTATGATATGCAATTTGCTCAATCTCACCAATGCAAGATGCAGGATTAAAAGAAAGTAAGGAAGAAATTGGCATGGAGAGAATGGAGAATCCCATACGTCAATCCTTGTCTCTAATTAACGTGTGAGCATCACAGAGGCGTATTAGGATCCATAATTGCTGATGTAGAGCACATGCCTTTCATTTGAGCCAATAGAAGTGCCATTTTTGTACATTTGTAGACGCACGATGTGTCCTTAATAATTGGGAGAATTGTCTGTGGAATTTTACATTTGATTCATGCGGAAGCACGAAGTTCCTCGGAATTGGAATTAAATTGTTTTGTCATACTCGCACCAGCAGGCTTGCAGCGGAATAAGACAGCCTGATTATTCTTAGTTTTAAGTTCCAAATCCAATCCGATTCAATAAAAAAAATTCCTCAATGTCACGAGCAGCTCACTTAGACTGTACGTACATCCACCGATTTGAAGAAATAGTGCTAGCTTAATAATTCAACTTGCGTCCAATACAATTCCACGCGACTTTTGACGAGTTCTAAGTTATAACATATCAGCGTGTACTCGAACTATAATTATATGCAGGTTACATTCATCTCAAGAAGCTGGCCAAACTTGTTAATTTAATTAGCTGAAGAACATTTATGCTTTCCTTTTACCGTACACTCAGTGGAAGTTCCAAATGCTGGCTGCATTCGACGTCAGATGGTAGAAGTCAAATGCTCGAGAATGTAAATATCTGGTTGAATGATATTAAGTGTGTGTATCTACTTTACTTGCACTGCAGACAGAATAACTTAATGTGCCTTGTCCAAGTATATTCTGTTTTACCTACATTCATTCATGCACGGAAGCAATCTGACGCATGACCTTGTCATTACAACATTCTGATCTTGGTATTTGAGCAGAGGGCCACTTCTGAGCACATTTCGCAACAGTGATTGCTTGTGTCACTGCGGACACAATTCGTAACAGTGGCATGTGCAATTGCTCAATCTCATTCGAGAACTTGAATGGTTATTGACTGTCGACATGGAATCCTCGGAGAAAGATTTGCCTTGACCTCAAGTTCTCGGTCCTACATTCGGGGGACATTGTGCTTGTCCACATCATTAGCGTACAGAGCTTTCCTGCGTCAGAGAAAAGAATTATTTGGGACAATAAGGAGATGCCTAGTGCCAGTCCACATCTGGACACATTCTACTTCATCTTCTATGGAGTCGCAATCACAGGAATCTCAATCTTCGGAATTTTCGCAAACTTGCTAAGCATCGTCGTGTTTTCTCGAAGAAGCATGCGATGCTCGAACAGTACAATTTTACTCGCACTTTCCGTGTGGGACGTGGCTCTCTTATTCACATATTTATTTTCGTATGGATTTCCTGCCCTCCTTGGAAACTACTCAGACATCAACTCCAGATTTTCCAGCAATATTTCTCCTTATATCTACCTGTACGGAACACGAGCTTTGAGGAAAGCCGGTGAGCTGTAGCCACAACATTACCAGAAACCATTTTTGTAGTGCAGTATCCAGCATCGCTAATTTCTTTATATTGTTCAACTCAAGGTCATACGGGTTCAGTATATTCCACACTATTGTTGACTTTGGAGCGATATTTGGTCGTATGTTATCCTTTCTTCGCCCGCCACTGGTGCACAAGAGGCAAAGCAGTGTTCGCGAGCATCGTAATTGGAATCTTCTCAATTGCCTTCAACATCCCACGGTGGTTTGACATGACAGTGAATGAGATTCACGAAGGAAATGGCACCGAGGAAGTTCGTTACGAGTTTTTCAATAATTTACAAGCCAATGTGTTTTACATGAAATACTACCGAGGATGGGCGAGATCAATCGTCATGTACATCACTCCATTCATGGTTCTTCCCGTTCTCAACTTCCAAATCTACAATGCAGTAAGCCAAACTCTTAAAATTCAGCACCAGTTAATTTCGGATCAGGCTTTGACAACTTTTCTATGGATTTCAGGTAAAACGGACGAATGAATCTCGACAGAATATGACCTGGTTCCAGAGGACCGAAATTAGTGTGAGCAAAACACTCATGGCAATCGTCACGATGTTCCTGGCGTCTAACACGCCCTACGCCTTGTTCAGTGTTAGTCGAATTTTAGGCTTCACTGAAATCCCAGCGGTTCTTGAAATATCTGCCCATTTACTAGTTGCTGGCAACTCAGCATTCAACTTTATAATTTACTATGCAATGGGAACGAGATTTCGAGAAGAGCTCATTCTATTGTACTACTCTGTGTTCGGTAGTCCCAAATACTACACTTACAGACGTGGCAGATTTTTAGTTATATCACAGAGAAGTAGCCGGAAGAGCACTGTGTGCTCTCGAGTATGAACAAATCATTAGGCGCAGGTCAAATAGAAGGAGGGATTTAGGTTTTTTGTTTATCGATCTTTTATTATTAGTTAAATTCTACGTCATGGAACATCTATATTTGCTCGTTTGTTTTAGAGTTTAATGAGTATTTTGGGGTGCGCCACCGCGAGGCTGCAAACAATACATATAGCACCTGCTACAGAGGTAGCCCCAACAATGCTGCCGCGAATCAAGCTTTTTTAGTATTCACTACATACGAGATACGAGATAGCCACTATTCGCCTTCGTGCCCTTCTTCGCCATGAAATGCGAACGAGTAATTATCCCTGTAACCTTTGCCGTGTAGCGAATACTTGCATGCAAAAATCTAATGGAGTGTACGCGTAATAGCAATAGCGCGTGTAGCGAATTTTCGCACTTGCAGCATTGGCATAGTATCTGAATACTGGTCGGGATATTTACTTACTGGTCGAGAGTCAAATATTTCTAATGAACATGCTATTCCCGTTCCCGCAATTTTCGCCTAATAAAATATTCTTCAACATTATTCGATCAAACAGGAATTTTTAGAGGGAACATGAGTAGAAAAAGTTCGCCCCCTCGCGTACGACCTTGAATTTCAGCATTTTGCGGGCGAATATTCGCGGCAGCAAAACCTGTAAGTACACACGGCCGCTTCACAATTGTTTCCTCTGCTAGTCCTGCGCCGCAAAGCGGCACATATTTTTGTAAATCAGACATTTAATGTTATTTATCCAATAAAAATACGCTCTGGTGCTTTTGAATTCCCGTTTGGGTTTCTTCCGGTCCAATATAGATTCATGCCCATATCTGTAATGACAGATTCCTAGATTACTGGCACCCACAGATTATTGTATTGCAAAAAAGAAATAGGTTTCTACTTACACGAAGGGTACAGTCCCAACTTGCAGTGCAGAATGCCGTTCCGTCAGGTGAAACTTTTAGAGCGGATACTCTATTGTCGTGCCCGTAAAGTATTGATATCCGATGACACTTGAGACTGTCCCATACGTTAACTGTATAGTCGCTGTACCCCACAAACAAGATCCGTCCACTATGCGAAAAGTCAACCGAGTTCACACCGAATATATTGGACTCCTTTCCGTATTCGGCAATTTGGCGATCTGCTCTCAAGTCGAACAAGCGACACTAGGGTGAGAACAAAAACAAGACACAAGATACGTATGTATATTCCGTAACAGTGTTGAGAGCGGGTGTGGATACATACGAATTTTAACTCACCGAAGCATCTTCAGATCCGGTTGCAATTGCGTCCCCACTCGGATGAAACTTGACAGTGTAAATGTCACTCTCGTGAGCATCAAAGGTTTGAACGTATTGTCCGGTTCTCATGTCCCATATCAACGCCTTCTTATCACAACCCTACACGAAGTACTGAAGTTAGACTCTTGAAGCTTACATTTTCTAATGCGGATGCGGACCCATAAAATATCGATCGTACTCACAGCTGAAACAAAAGTATTTCCATTCCCTTGAGGAGCAAGGTCAAGTGACATGACATCACTGCTGTGACCGTGGAAGCTTTGCAGCCTTGAACCCGACTCAACGTCCCATAGAGCGCATGTTGTGTCACCACTTCCGCTCAAAATCTAAAAAAAAACACAGCAATTATGGCAAATCAGTTATTGTGATGCAGAAAGTTGAGCAAATTCTTTCCTGGTTGTTAGCATACCTGATAGTCAGAATTGAAAAGAAATTTGCAACACGTAGTATAGGAAGCATGCGTTCCAACAACTTTCCTTCGCTGAGAAGAAGTAGAATCGTTTTCAATTGACAGTGGATGCACCGTCACTTTGTTGTCCAGTCCACTATTTGTGCAAAGTAAGTTCAATTAGTGAGTGCAGACGCCATTAAAAAACGGAGTGATGCATGATTTACAATTTAGAATGGAACTCACCCACAGGCGACCACTGTTCCCGACGGCCCATACGAGCAGGTCATGACCCATGTCGTTGGCATTGTGAGAGCATGTTCCTTATTTGTGGTGAAAGCATCCCAGATCAATACTTTCCCGTCCTGTCAGCAAGAACCAAAATACATCACACACACACTGCATGCACATAGGGACACTTCTCGTATCTGGCGATAGCAAGAAATAATTCTGACCTGAGAAGAAGAGACGAGATGTCGTTTGTCCTGGGACCAATCAACCGAAAGTACTTTCCCTTGATGACCTTTGAGCACGCGTCGCGGCTTTATGTTCACTTGCCCAACATCCTCCAACCGTTGAGCAACAGTGGGCACTGATCACGTGAAATAGTGAAATTAAATATCAGTACTTTATGAGAATGGAGCAGGCCGTGAAGCAATGTGATTATTTTTTACCGATTCGAGTCACTTACGGGCTATGTCATCGAGTTTCTGCCGCTCGTCCTCAAGCTTAGCTTTCAGGATTTGTGCTTCCTGAGCTAGTGCTTCAATACTCTCGGCTGGCGTGCTAAGCGTAAGGTTTAAGCCAGTGCTCATCATGTAAACTTTCAATTTAAAGTTTAAGTCTGGAAATGGAATCCTTGAATTAAACTCCAATGAAACGTTATATTTCTACCGTGCAACATAATCCAATGAGTCGAACATATGTAGCGATGAGAGTTGTAAAGACAAATATGTAAATTTAAATAAATCAACACAAACAACACAGCTCAAGTTTGAGAAGCCTTGACCTTGAGTTGAGAGAATAGACAGAACTTATTCCTCCCTCTTTAATTATTTAAGACTGGAAAAATCAAGGACGCAGAAAGTGCAGAAAGAGTTTAATTGGAATGACACCAGGGAACTGGAGAACTGAGCGAACGTTGTGCTCCTGCCAATCGATTTCCATGAACAACACGAGAGGAGAAAGCATAGACCAATACAGCTGCAAATGTGTAGCTAGAGAAGATACGAAGCTTATGGAGAAAGCATTCTGGAGAAAATTGAGGGATTGAATCAATATTTCTACAATCGAAATTTTTTATTCAGTAAATATATGTATGCGATTTCAGACAAACTGTCAAGCGCAGGTATGGGTGCTCTCCCGCTTTACATATATATGTAGTTTCTTCAAATCTTGAATCTTTTTGCACTAATTCATTTGTCTGAATTGTATTTTATTATCTTATCTTGTACATGTGGGTCATCAAACTTTAAACTTTGGCTTATGCCCAAATCTTCTAAAAATTGACTACCTACAATAGGAAGGGTGCCATTAAAAACCGCAACAGTAAAAACCGCAATATTAAAAACCGCAACATAAAAACCGCATCATAAAAACCGCAACATAAAAACCGCATCATAAAAACCGCATCATAAAA
>JAQFXZ010001047.1:0-13985 GCA_034694025.1 Ceratophysella scotica | reverse complement strand
TTTGAACTTCGATTTCAGAGTCATCCTGAACTTGCTGAAGAATTTCAATAATTGCGTACATATTCAGATGCGGTCTTCCAGCTATTCGATTGAACAGAACACGACTTCCTCGTATCGTATTAACAAATTCAAAGGTAGCCATTGATATTGTAAAATACGAGGCCGCGTACGACAGTACCGAACTGAACTGACAAGTAATTCCTACTGCAGCAGAAAATGCTTGTGTACGAGAAGAAAGCATACTCGAGGGTAGGATTCACTGAAGAATAGGCAAAACAACAATAGGCAAATGGTAATGTGGACCTTTTGGCAAATTTATTTTTCAGTGGTAGAACTTCTGGCAAATCCAAAATGAATTTTAGGCAAAAACGTATTTTTACCTAGAATATTAAAATTATCATACATTTAAACAAGGAAATAGCCGCTTCAGAAATCCGGGACGCACATCGTAATACAGGTGATCCAATTCCTGAACTTAACTAACTTAAAAGTAGACTTATAAATACCGCACTGAGTCACTAGTCTTTGATCTTGTGAATCATATGCAAGGAACTGATCTCCACGGAGAGTTTTGGTACATGCTTCAGGGAGCTCCAGATCTGCGAGGGTTTTTGGGTCTGGAAACTTGAATACGGAGGTTCTTCTTTTGACAATTGCTCTTTTTAAGGAGTCATGATGGGCTAGATATGCCTAATGCCTAATACTCATTACTCACTACCGTTAACAAATTATCTCCTTGAGTATGTGTACCCAGTATTAGCTAGTTTTTGTATAACTTTACTGTTATTACGCCCCTTTCCACTAGTGTACAGAACAAAACACGACGCCATAATAAATAATATTGAACGGTGAACAAGGGCAGAGATACAACAAGGGCAACTTCAAAATTCACACTGCACTAACAGTCAAAAGCTATTATCAGGTAAAGTTTACCTGAACTTTAGCGATGAAAAAATGTCTCGTTTGCATAATTTACATGTACTCCCTGCTTCCATCCTTCCCTATAACCTTTCCTTTTTCTCGTTTTACATATTTCCTCGAATTTGCCTATTGTTCAAA
Organism: Ceratophysella scotica; assembly: GCA_034694025.1. Lineage (NCBI taxonomy): Eukaryota > Metazoa > Arthropoda > Collembola > Poduromorpha > Hypogastruridae > Ceratophysella > Ceratophysella scotica. The sequence continues at coordinate 12,926 of JAQFXZ010001047.1, read as the reverse complement.
ATTGATTTGCCTAAAGTTCAAAATGGATTTGCCTATTGTTACAACTAGGTGAAATAGGCGTTTTGCCTATTGTTGTTTTGCCAATTCTTCCGGCTACCGAGGGAAGATCCTAGTCATTCACATACTGCCTCATTTTAACTTCCAATATTTATATAAATTCAGTTGGATTTTATGATATTCAAATGATTAAGTAGACAACACGTTTACTATCACAACGAATTCTGGGAAAGTAAAGCCAGGAGTTTATTGAACATACTAGGTTGTAGGTTAAATATATGTTGTATTTAAATATCTTTATCTCCATATTCATATTAATCAGGATGTTTGAGTTCCTAATGTGGACGAAGCTTCAAGAACATTTTAATGTATTCCCTCGTGGCTACCACACATGTCAGCTTGAGACCTTTTTCAAAGTTCGACGAACGGGGTTTTTGGTTCGTCGAGTGAAGGTTCGTCGAGTGAATGTTTGCCATCAGGAGAAGACAAAGCACCCATTTTTGGCTAGATCAAGGCATCCTGGTGGCCGCCATCTTGGTTCAAAACGGCTGCCAAAAAAGTTCGAATTTTTACCCTATGGTTCGATTTAGATAATTTTGGCGGCGTTTTGTAGGATTTGTTAAGGGCTTTTCAGAACAGGTTTGCTTGCCTCAAAATTCGATAAGGAAGTCAGTCATAAATGGTGCTAAAGTTGGAGTCAAACTTTGAGGCGAGCTTGCAACCAAATGTTTCGAGGTCAAACCAAGTGCTTTTTGTAATCAGCACTATCTAAAGTATTATTTGAGTTTTTGCACAAAATCTCCAGCTCGAATTCTATTTTACCATTAGGTAACTATGGGTAGTAGGTCCACAAAAATAAAGTTGGAGTTGGAGATTTTGTGCAAAACTAAAATAGTACCTTAGATAGTGCTGATTACAAACAGCACTTGTTCTTGCATTCTCCTGATACCATAGGCTACAATGTGGGGTGCATGCGGTCTCGAAACGTTCTGGGCCGAGAAACGCCCTTTCGGATGCCCCCCCCCCCCGGTGCCTTTGAAAATCGGTATTAGCAGCAATGAACAGAAAACAAGACACATCTTCGATACAGCGAGGCGACGACCATGGAATATGGATGGGTAGTTCTGGAATGGTAAGCAATACGCAACACCATATACGCACGGATGCAGTATTTGAGAACAACTCAACCAAAAATAATTTAAAAAAATATTAATTCATAGATTTTTCAATTCTAAGGTGCTTAATGTAGGTGTTCGGGATTTGTGGGGACTAGCCGCAGAACTCTAGCCGCAGAATTAAGTTATTAAGCAATTTCTGGAGCTTCATATTTGTCTTATGGGTTTCACATACAATTTTAATATTGATGGGTCCTTGCGGCGAACAACAGAGGTTTACATGTGCAATAGATATACAAAAAGCGGTCAAATATACATAATGACATTGTGTTGTGACATATATATACAAAGTCTTTCGACCAAAGGACAATGTGTCACAACGTAGCCTTTAAAAGGAGTGAATTGGTCAAATTAAATAGTCATTCCGCCTTTCCACTGAAAATGATTCAGGATGATTCTTCAGATCAAAACAAAAATGCTTAATTGTACATGTTACACAACAACACTTTGTATGTTATGTAGTAATATGTTGCACGTTATACAAATATGTTTCCGAGAAGCTTTGAGTGATGGGGCTATAGCAGAATATAAGTTGTGCAATAAGCAATAATACATTCAAAATTCAAACTAGTACGGCCTTCCCAATTTGGAAGAATTGATTCTTAAACGCGAGGTGCTCGTGTTTAAATGAGAACGCAATAATCCAGCCCATGATGCTTTACCTTGGTAAGAGTGCTTGGAAACTGCTGCAGATAGGAACTAGAATTGAAACTGCGCCTGTAATTAATTGCAGACCTATGCCAATAGAGTAGAAACGCAAAGAATAGGCAGCTCATTCATAGGCGTCTGTTGAAAGCCATGCAGGAGACAAGAGACCACTTGTATATTTCTAATTTCATCCAGCAATCATTCAAATTGTTGAGCAAAATAAACAATTAATCTGACCTTCCAGTCCCAGGAATCAATTCATTCGTTCTGGTTATCTCACCTCATCCTGCCTTGTGTCCAGCTGCTCCCATATAAATTGCGATATTCTCGCTGCCAAGAGATCACTTTCTTCCATGGTGAAGGGCCGTACTCCGCCGTGCAGTGTGGTCCAGCTTGAATAGTTTTAAAATTCGGCTCTTTATTTCAAATAAAAATAAACGCATTTTGAGCGGCCAACATCATGAAGTTGTTCGTGCTTCTAGCAGTATTAGGAGTTGTTCTACCCTCATTCACAAGTAAGTAATTGGATTTAGTTTAGCAGAAGTCATTCCTTGCGTTCATAAAAGGATGATATTTTGGAGTATAATTTTGAATTTAAAGTTCGTGCAGATGGCCGGAATGAAGGGAATACCATGGAAAGTCGACAGCGATTGCGGAATCAGATCTTTTATAACTACGATAAGATGAACTACCCAGATGATCTTTCAATGGAACTGGGACTTGCTCTCATCAGTTTCGACGTGGTAAGAACATGCTTAGCAAGCTTTCGACCATTGTATATTTCGGATTTTTACATACTTACATAAGATCCACGAAAAATCTTGACCTACATTTGATCAATTTGAATACGTCGAAAGTATCCCGTGACAAATTAATATTTCCTGTCTCCGTTCGGAAAATTCGAACCCAAACTAAAATATATCTTTACTGTTAACGACTTGCGAGTTGCAGTATCAAGCAAAATCTCCGCCTAGTTTGAAAGATTTTCATTTTACCGATTGTGGTCTAACAATTTATTGCTACATTAATAGATTTCAGACGAAAATTCGCAGAAATCCAAATAAAATGGCGCCAGAACTTAATGTACAAAGACTGCGTATGGAATTGTATGTCGTAGTTCGAAGGTAGATAGCATATTTTAGGTAAATCAAATTTTATCCATGTAAAAACCGGAACGCAAAGACTGTAACATCAAAACCTCGACACCAGAAAAGCTGCTAATCTAGACCTATCGTCTGGTAAAACACTGGTGTCGCGGTTTGTCTGTTACGAGCATATCGAAAACTTTCGGAGTAAACTTTGACCATCTCAACAAGCAATTAGCATCAGTGTACAGTTAAGCCGAATTACAATTAGTCGATGAAAAAACTCAAGGAGGGGAATACATAGAATAGCCAATGCAAAATGTTAATGTAGGTCATAATCTTGATATTCTAGGATGAGCCGAGCAACAGCGTTAAAGTGGTTTCTTGGATGAAACAGGTAAAATCGAGACTATTTCAAAACACTATATTTAACGGTTGTCCAACCGAATTCTTCAAACTAAATTGTTATACTGAATTTCCAGACGTGGCGGGACGAGCGACTCAAATGGGACGTTGAGGAGACTCCGGTCGATGTTTTGAGGTTCGGGAACGACGAGGCATGGAAACCGGATATCACCCTGTACAACAGCGTGGATCTTCAGGAGACGACGCCGTGCGGAAATACGAACATGCTTTTGTATCCGGACGGAAAAATTCTCTTGGTCAGTCCTTGTACTCACCAGGCCTATTGTGAGGAACTCACCCACAAGAATGCCCACACGCTCAATGCCGAATTTGAATGCGAATTGAAATTCGGATCATGGACGCTAGACGGATACACGATGGATTTACACAGTTACAAAAACGTAAGACATGCATTTTAAATGATAGTGTAAATTCTGGATTTTCGATTGAAGAATTGATGAATATTTCGTATGTTTCGAATAATACCTTGGATTAACTATAAATTACAAGTATTATATCGGCTGGTCCATAGGAAACAAAAGTTGACACTACAGACTTCCGGGATGGCTCCCATTGGAAAGTACTCAGCACGGCAGTGATCAGAAATGAGAAGTACTATCCGTGCTGCAAGGAGCCCTACATCAGCCTGGCTTTCAAGATTCGGTTCCAGAAAAAATCTGGTTAAACCTAAATCACCACCACCGACCGATCACTCATACCTACAAACGGAAACCTTTGACAAATACGGAATTGAAACACAAATCATATTCTAGATATAATTTGTGGCAGGACAAACCTCTTCACTTTCACTATTCAATATGCTATAAATGTAGTTTCATACATAGATTGTCGCGTCGCTTACTCGAATAAATAACTGTATTGCATCAAGCACTGGAAAGTGTGAACAATACGTTTGGTCTACTGCACATGCAAATGGCTGCAATTTTAACGGCGAATCCTAAAGGAGCATAATGGATTAGCATTCCTATTTCCTGAGAATCATTTATACGAGGTCAACATGATATTAGTTCTGACTATTTTCAGAAATATTGATGCACATTATTTAGCGAATTAGAAGTGTACGTATACTACCATTCATTCGCTGGAAAACTCTGAAGAACCTACGTGGTTGCTGAAAATGGTCGTAATTACAGTAAACTCTACAGAAGAATCCGATGATTCGGGTGTATGTATCTACATAATACTGTTGACTTAAATTGACAGAAGAAAATTGTACATTTATAACATCGCCCTTCTACTAATACTATTTAGAGGTTTGGCGAAGCGTTTTACCCATATATCATTCGTAAGAGAGGAAAAATCAATTCCAATTCACGTCAAATGTCTGCATGTTAACGTTAACGTAGTTACAGTTTCTAGGACTAGAGGAATGTTTGGATGTTTCAGTTCTGTAAGAAATATATTTTGCACGACATATAGGAAGTTCTACAACTACCAGCTATGCATATGTCTGCTTTTTAAAGTTCATGCGTTTTAAAAACAATTAGTGTTACTGCACACATACAACATTCCGGATTCCTGCGATAAGGAGATTAGGAATTCTAGGGAAAACCTTAAGCATTGATGGCGTCGCGTGTGTTCTATTCTCCGATCAAACACCGCATCACTAGCACTGCGTAATATTCGTTTTCTAGGGTCTTTAGCGCGTTCGTGGGGTGGACTACCCCTTTAACACCTTTTATTCATACCTACCTCTTATTTAATATCACGCGTAGGTAGATATAAAGCATCAGACTATCTATCCATAGATGGGCAAGATCACTGATCTTAAGATCGCGATCTTCGGCTGTAAAATGGTATTGATTTTGGGATCTTGATCTTGAAATAATACTATGATCTTGATCTGGGGATCTTGATCTTATACGACCCAATGATCTTGATTTATGATCTTACCGCCATAAAAGCGCTAAAGATCGCGATTGTGAAGATCATATGATCTTAAGAAAATGATCTTGATCTTGTGATCTTCTGAGCTTGAAATTTTCTTTTAAGATCAGTGAACTTCAAGATCATTTTCTGGTGATCTTACTTATGACAAATGAGCGCATTGTAGAGAAGTTCTGAATGAATGCGAGCGCTTCATATGTGTTTCATGAATTAGGCATTAGGTAGCAACGTATGATCACTACATATTCCTGAACTCCTAGGTTTCGCAATTTGCGTAAACATAGACCAAGTTTGCGCTAAATAATGTAAATTGCAATTCTTCGTATGTAGACATAGAAGGAAAAGCTAAGCCGAGTTAAACCCCAAACTAAACCACAAGCACTTGAGTCGACTTGACTAGTCCTGTGCTTCCTATAACGAATAGGTACGAACTCAGGCGAAACCAGTTTTTGTCCATATTGAAATACAAAGAGTCTCTACTACATATGTGTATCTTTAGCTGATGCTGATGCTCTGTATGTATGAATAGCATGCGTCTTTCGCGTTTGACAGAAAGTGAGCTCCATATGCGATACATGAGCTAAGTCCGATCTCCGATTCAAGCAGGAGCAAAAAACTTAATCATCTCAGCCTTCCTCGCCAAATACAGAAATACAGAAACATGGTATAACCTTCCGATTACTATATACCTTTCTTCACATCCACAAATCACATGAATTCCCAACTTCCAGTTTCCCACTCCAGTTGAATTTATCAAAATATCCTAAGAACAGCCTTTTTGTGACAGTCAGAACTTTGACTTTGCGAGGTTTCTCTGGTTTGATATACTCACGATTAAAGCCTACCTTTCTGACAATTTTAAAGAGTTGAACGTTGTACGATGTGTAGTTCTAGCCAGTTCAATAGAACAGGACGGAACGTGATCAGTTTTGCGGTTCTAGGCATACTAGTGTTTGTTCAGTTCTCACCCGTTCGTCTCGCTGCTTCACCCTACTCGAAATTGGATCAGGAGGAGAAGGAAAATAGCGTCAGATGGCCAGGAATGAGATCGAATGCGTTGAGAGAGATGCTGGGTCCGATTCGCGGCACGATTCGAGGTAGTGAAAACATTCAGAGTGAAGCGGAATCACTGGCCAAGGGACTCAAGTAAGTAGAATAATTTCTAGCTATAAATCTAGAATAAATAGTCAAAAAGCACGACAGGTTATTAGGAAATTTTAAATCGGTAGCCAAAGATAATTTGGAAAAGATAATTTGGAAATTGTATGGAGTAAGATTGGGGGTTGCCCAGAAGGAAACGTGATTGCTTGGCACCAATTGTAGATAAGTCTTTGGACCCTCGACGAAATGTGTTGACTAGAAATTTGGAACGGGTACTTCACATCCTGAAATACGTAACAGAGACGTTGATGTTGACCAAAGCGACTAAACTTAGCTAAATTCTGCATAGGTAGACTATTTCTTACAATTCGAGCAATAGAGTTCACTCAGTGTCAGGCCAGCCGGCTCTATTCGGAGACTCGTCTTCCTCTTCCTCGTCGAAACCTTCATCTTCAAATTCGATTTCTGCCTCCTCCGGGAATTCCTCATCTGGTTGCGGCCCATCCTCGTTGTTCTCTTCATAAGACTGCTGAAAGTCTTCAGCCGTTTCCGGGGGAGGGACATAGGAGGGTTCATATTCTTCCTCAACGGCAGCCTCATCTCCTTCACCGGCGTTTCCTGCTTCCGGGAGTTCCTCAACAGGTGGCGCATCATCATCAGTGTTCTCTACAGAAGATTCCTGAAGGTCGGCGGCTTCACTTGAAGGATTGTCGGGCGATGGCTCATTATTCTCGGTTTCCACAACTTCATCTCCTTCACCTGCGTTCTCTTCCTCTGGAAGTTCCTCAAATGGTGGTGCTTCATCCTCAGTGTCGGTATCTTGTGGAGCAATGTTGGGGTCCATTTCCTGTTCCACACCCTCGTCTCCTTCTGGGTTCTCTGCCTCCGGCAGTTCCTCAAACTCATCTGGTGGCGGCAGAGTATCCTCACCGTTCTCTTCTGAAGACTCAAGATTATCTTCCCCCTCTTCTGCAGGAATTTCGGACAAAAGCTCAACTTCCTCACCCACACCTTCATCTCCTTCATCAGTGTTTTCTAGCTTCTCCTCAAAAGCTGGACCATCCTCTGCGTTCTCTGAAGAAGTATCCTGAATGTCTTCAGGGGGCTCCAATACGTCACTGTCGTCGGGTCCAGAAATCACAATAATGGGTGGTTTGAATCCATCCGGAAGGTCGTATGATCCATCTGACTCGAAGCTGTCACGACGAGCGGAATTCTTGCTCTTGTCTAAATCAGGGAACTCGAACCATTTCCCCTCAGGCGCATCACTTTGTTGCTCCATTTCCTCTGCGTCAGAATCATGTTCGTCGGTTTCTTCGTCCTCTTCTCCATCTTCCTCTTCAGTCTCTTCTTCATTCTCAGTGACGGCTGCTGGACTGGGAACGGAGTCTTTGCGCTCAACTGGTGCGGGCGTAGTGTTAGGAACACAAGGGTTTGGTTCCGTTTCTGCTCCTATCATGGCTCGGTCCCGCTCTTCGGTCCTACCAGTAACTTCAGCAACGATATCCAACACCAAATCATACATATACTCAAAGATGCCTGGTTCATCCTTTTGAGGCAAGTCGCAGGCATTGCAAGGAACAGAGTCCAAGCCAGTCATTACATCGAAGGCGACCAGGAGGTCATCTGAAGCCTCTTCTGCCCACTGAGCGATCTTTCCAATGACACCTTTCGGTTTAACCGGCTGAACATGAAAAACCACAGTAAAACACTATGGAAATTCTCGACAAGCAATTCAAAGAAATATATCCAGTATAAGATACTGTGTGTTCGACATTACCTGACACGGAGGGAAACCACTACTTGTAGTCGGTTGACACTGACTCGGCCCGGCTATGGCTGCTGTAGGCACAGCTACGGCGGGTGTTGGTTCGGGTATAGAAGTTGGTGGCGCAACTTGGACAACCTTCGAAAAAAGTCAGTTTTTTAAGCTTATGTATCAAATTAAATTGTAATATTTTCTCAAGACGAACTAAATGGCGTCAGTGCTGCATAAAGTGCTAACCGTAACCGTTGGGATATGTACTTACCTCAGTTTGATTGATGTCATCAGACACATCAGCACCCGTAGTGGAAGTGGAAGCGCTAGCCACGGTCTATTAAAAAAAAGTTGTTAATACTCACTATTATAGTTATATTAATCAGATGCTGCATATATTCTTGAAGAATAGGAGGACAAACTGTTCAGATTAAGATACGATACATGGAAATTCTGCAATGGGAAGCAAACCTTCTTATTTATTGCTCAGCCGCCTTCTACTCATGCAAAATTAAAATTCTGCGCTATGCTATGCTGCAAATCTTTATTTTCAAGAATTCCAGTACTTTTAAAGACAGTGGAAATTTTCACTTCTAGTTTAAACATGACGAGCTAAACCGGATTAGAAGCGTCGAGAACCTAAAACACTTCGTATTTCTTGAGCGCAAAACAAAGTAGAAACAGGAATTGCCTATTCTATCGTTATTATTTGGTCAATCGGGAATAATTGCACTTTCCTAAATTATTAAACGCGCAAGAAACTTTTTTAATATTGTCACATTTTCAAAATTTGGTAGTATAGCGAAAATAACGAGAGGCTTTAATTCCAAGCACTTACAAACCCCATTTGCACGAAGCGCAAGAAGTTTTTAGCGGATTGCGGTTTGGCAATACCTTTTCCCCCTCTTCTAATCTCTTCTTAATTACTTAAGTAATTAAGTACCTAAATGTTTCTCATCTGGCGCTTTTCGGTTTCCTTCTCCTCTCCTTGCCTTCTTTCTCATCTTCTCTTTTCCTTTCCTTTCTTCTCTTTCTTTTTCCTCTTCATCTTTATCCTTCCCTCTCTGCCCTTCCCTAGCTACCTTTCCTTCGTCTTCCCTTTCTTTTCCTAACCCCTTTTTCCCTCTTTTCTTCTCGTATACATTTTATATACAAAAAAGTGTAAGATTTTCCATGTATGCACTCAAAGATTATTCTGACCAGTCAACCACAAGCACCCAACACATGATGTATTAGGAAGTGTAGCTGTCAACATATCTACCCAATTCCAATGCAATTGACAACTGACATACAACAGTACAGTGCACCATGAACCACTAAACAGTGAACATGGACATACATCAATTGAGGCATGGTGCACTGCCTGCACTGTCTCTATCATCTGTCTATATGCATTTTGTATGCACATGAGCAGTTGGTAGTTTCCGCCTGTTTATGTTCATAGTCATAAGGAGCGTTGACCTGAACTTTTCTTCGCATGCCATGCAAATGTCAAGTATTTTGACAAAATCATAATTTTGCTTTGTGAATCCTACCTTATCGCTGGCACTCATGGTGGACTCGGTACTCTACGTTGACGTGAAGTTCCAAAGACGAAGTCGAATTACTCGAAAGATTTCGAGAAACTAAAAATTAAAACTAAGGATTTAAAAATTACAACCTCTCGGGAGGAGCACCAACACAAAACTGACATCGACAAGAATGAACGATTTGATTCTGTTGTACAAGCAAGAGCAATAACCGTCTTGCTCTTCTCTCATTCGCTCACGCTCGACGTGGGATCTTTCAAAATTCAAACATTCAACAAGCATTACTGTGAAAAATTAGCACGGCAACAACAGGACAATTACATTACAGGCAGGCAGGAGGGTAGGGTTGCGAAAATATCAAGGAAGGACATGAGAAATAGAATATAAGTCCTTGAACTTGAAATACTTAAATAGCAATCAAAAGCCAAACAATCAGAGAACCGAGAACCGAAACTAATGAGGTGAGTGCAGGATTTGAGATATTCTCACGTTCTTGCAATTCCAATTGACAACTCAATAGTTTATATTTAGCTGCAAATTCTGTATCCTGTATCCGGTTAATTATAATTTGGGTACCCAGACTCCAATTGATTTTGCTTATTTTTAGAATTTATAATCAGACGTGTAGTAAGTACTTCTCAAGTTCATCGTTCATCGCGTCTGAAAAGGCACAATTTCCGGTTTACACGTTTTGTTTGTAAGAGTCTATTTTGCATTTATAATTTTTCGAAAACGGGAAATCCCGGATGCGGCGGATTTCGCGCTTCACCTGCCACTGACATAAACATAAAACTTTAAGGAAATGTTCATTCTTGCAAAAATTACTTGAATTCTTAACTGATATAAATACTAGCTTAGCATAGTTAACGAAGAATTTTAATTTCATGTGAGGAGAATGTGGTAGAAGGTTTTCTTCGCATGACTTTTTCATGTATAAATTAATTTGCTAATTCTGTAGTAGAACCTTAGCCCAGTAGGTATATATGGCAATCTCAGCAGTGACAAATTCACAGCATATTTTGGTATCGTACTTATACAGAAGCCTACTGCGGTAAAATACAGCAAGTAAATGTAGAAGAAAGCCCAAAACGTCAATGTTTTGTTTTGTTTCAGTTCTTCTATTCGGTATCAGTAGTAGTACATAATTGAGTTGAATGCATATCATATTCTTTACAGAACGTATGACAATGGAGAACCCGGTTCTGAGTTTGGATCCGAAATCAAATGGCCGAAGTTGCCGAACAAGGAAATCGAGGCGAAACTATCTTTAAATCGACCCGGTCTGGGAATGGGGCGAATGGATGAGCAAGGACGGATTCGGATGGGCGTGAGCTCAGAAGATTGTGACGATGGCAAGGTATGATTCTCTCTTCACTGTACTTATTTTATTGTACTGAATGACATTCAGTTTAATTTTGCAAGTAAAGCATGAATATCTTAAGGGACTATGTTGGATAGATGTTCCATACTTCGTTCAATGTGGTTCAATGTAATATGATGGCATGAAAAGGGAAATACCAAGAATATAAAGTTGACTATCGAAACCATAAGGTATGTGAATTATCCAACGTACGCCACGACATGAAAAGTACAATCTTCTACTATTCCTTGCATTTCTTGACTTAACTTGTCTTGACTAACCCCTTTGTTTACTATTTTAGTGAATATTCATAATGTATATGTTGAGTTTGCCGTCTCAAATAAACCGCATGTGCTATTTGTTGCCATACCGCGTACGATAATTAGTGCAAGGAGCATTGACAAAATCCTGGCTTTTTAAACTTAAATAATTTTGAATGAGGGTAGTGGAAGCGTGTGCGCCCTACCGCTCAGGTAGGGCGCACACGCTACGTAGCGTATGCGCCCTACCTGCTTTTTTTGGTAGGGCGCATACGCTACCACGCGTTGGTAGCGAATGCGCCCTACCTCATCTCTTCGTTCTAATTCCTTGCATTTTTGAATAATATTTTCAATTTTGAATAAGTAGAGTAAACTCAAACCTTGGTTTCATTCTACACTTGTGTTGGTTCTACTTTGTCATAGTTTGTGTAATAGTAGGGTAGTTTTAAAGCTTATTTGAATAATATTTTGAATTTTGAAAATCTAGAATAACTCTAAACTTGGTCTATTCTATTCAAATAATCATCATTCATATAGTCAAGAAAGAAATAAGAACTAAGAGATGAGGTAGGGCGCATGCATACGCTACCGACGCGTAGTAGCGTATGAGCCCGACCAAAAAAAGCAGGTAGGGCGCATACGCTACGTAGCGTGTGCGCCCTACCTGAGCGGTAGGGCGCACACGCTTCCACTACCTGAATGAGTTGTAACAGCACAGCATCTACTAGATCGGTCTGCTCTGGTCCGTTCGGGGTATACCCGAGTCTGACAGTCCGTAGTCAAGTAGTTGCCGGTTGAGTGGCGGTTCTAGAAGTCAGCTAGGTCTGCTAAAGCTGACCTGAAAGCTTGGAAAGCTGACCTGGAGGGTTGTAAAAAGCTGAAAGCTGACCTTGACCTGTAAGGCTTAGTTTTAGCTCCCTTACATAGTCAAGTCAGCTACACGAACTGCAATACAATGGGTCATAATAGTGTGTCAGATGTGACACTACTTTCAATCAAACCTGACAAGCCAAAAATTATTGTTTCTATTATTCCAAATTATTTGCTTCACTATCTCAATGAAGTAGAAGTAGGATGCGAATATAGCCTGTATTCAATATAGCAGTAAGTAACCAAAATTGTGTCTTCTTAGAGGATATCGCACTGCCCTCCTGCGGAGATCTGTACGATTTTAATTAAAATGTCTGTTCCTTCGGAACAACTGGTCTTCAGGTTCAGGGATTCCCCCAGATGTTGGACTGGTTCGGCTGTTAGCTGTTATAAGTCGTCATCTTAAAATAACCAAATACGTGCATACGTTTTTGCTAAAAATTAGCCTAGGTAATTGTTCCTTGGGGCATTCAGAACAAGTTTTGTGCAAAACAATACCTGGATTTTTGAATGGTTCGACTGTTAAATCACTAGCTTGATTTAACAAATATTAGATTTAAGTATATTAAGTTGAACGAATTGAAAATCCGTGTAAAAACTCAAGTAAAAGTAAGTAGTTGAAACGGGTTGGGATAAATCATTTGATTTTGAAATTTAATGATTGTAAAGTCATGAATTTGATAATCTAAAGGATTTTGATTTTGAAGCCATGACTTGATTATGTATTTTGATTTTATAGAAGTATGATTTTAATCTGGAAAGTTACTATTTTGAGCTAAATTGGCGTTTATAAATCACTAATTGATTTCTAAATCACGATTTTAAATCA
>JAQFXZ010001046.1:0-13985 GCA_034694025.1 Ceratophysella scotica | reverse complement strand
AAAATCGGCTACTTGCACTACCCTATTAAGGGCGGCGGACACACAAACCAAACAAGTCAAAATACCCTGGGTCAAACCCTACCTTCATCTATCGGTAGACTTCTACTATTAAGTATTAAACCTGTACACTGTGCGTAAATAGTGAATCCTACGTAAATCATAAACAGATTCGCATTTACTTTTACCGAGCTAAAAAATAATTTCAAGGGTTAAAATAAAACGACGGGTTAAAATATTCTACGTTGCCTTGGTTTGTCAGACCTGTCACCTGTGGAAGTCTAAGTCTGGATTGGTGACTGGACTTCACTTCGGACATCGGAAGGAAGTGATGTCTGATATGCACTGATACGTCATACGTAATTGCATGGGTCAAAAGTTGTTGAAAGAGATAATAAGACACAAAGTGATACTTTGTACTTACGAGAGCTTCAAATATGTTGAAACGGATGCCACCACATGAAAGTGAAACAATTAGGAACTATGACCAAACTTAACAGCTGCTCTTTTACATAACGCCCCAACCACCAACATGAACTCACACACAAGAACCAATCAAAACCACGTAACCAACCATAAAACACAAAATAATTCTTTACGCTGCAAACAAACTAACAAAGCAATCAAAAATCCAAAATACAAATCCCAGAACCAAGAGGTTCAAGTTCTTCCACAATAATCTTCTCCAACGCAGCCTTTAGCTTATTACTGTTTGGGTCACATGTCACATGCCATCGCATTGGCGTGTGAGTGAGTGTGACGTGTGACTGTGACCTTCATTTATTTTTTTTCATTTTATATCTATTTATCATTTATCATTTATCATTTCATATTCATTTTATTTTTTGAAGATTTTGAAGAATAAAACTAAAACTTTAAGTTAATTCAAAATTCAAGCGAAGGAATTATTGTTGTAAGTTGTAATTCGGAAAGAGAAAAACGAAGAGACGCTATCCAGTTAGGACGTGCCTAGCAATTGTTTGACCATGCCGAGATGCTGAATCCCCATCTCGCTTTATTTTTGGCAAAGAAGTTTCACTTTATAATAATTTCCTCAATTGGGAATTGTTTATATTTACTCTCATTTTCTATAAAAAGGTTCTTCAACTGATTTCATCTGTTTCTTGGCAATTCTCAGAGTTTAGATTTTTCTCAAAATTCAGTAATAGAGAATGACGACCACGCCACGGCCTGTGGATGTTGTAGATTACCCTATTAATCAGAATTCGTTCCTCAGTCAAAGAACTAGACGGTCAGTTCAAGCTCAAATCAACTCACAGACAGTTTAAAACAAAAACAAATTCTAAATGAAAATACTACATATTAAACAAGCCGCTTCATTCGTGATAGTGATCTATATTGCAAATAATGATTGTATAATAGTTAAGTATACTATTAAAGGTGGCCGAGTTAGGTAAGGTTATAGTAAATGATGACTGCAGTATTCGATGTTTTTATATCTATTGGTATCATGGGTACAACGCAGGCAGGAAGAGTTCTCTTGCTGCCGGGAATTTTCCAAACGGAAGTAAGAATTTGATTAATTAGCTAAATGAATTAGGAACTATGAAAGGTAGCAAAAGCCACCATTTTGTTTTAGTGGCGGTTTTAGTTTATCTGCTCGCAATACTCTGATAAATTCCGTCCAAGAGGCTAGATGACGTCCGATACAACAAGTTTTCGTCTTTCGAACATCAAGGTGTTGAATAAACCTTGGCATCAGCTTTCAGAATGCGTGGGATCCACATAGGATATCGGAGTCTTGATCTGATTCACATCTATACATTTTGTGAAGCACCATCCTGAATGAACTATTTATAAGTTGAATGGGTGCCAAGAGAGTTTTTAGTGCAATCGGGTAAATATAGACATGATCTAAATGATGCTTTCACATCAGTAAGGTATTTACGTGGACAGGGAACAGTGAGAGGAAGAAGGAAGAGTGAAGAGTGTATCCAGCTCCAATTTAGAGTTAGAATTAGAAGAGCTAAAATTCTCGATTTCGGGCTTGATTCATTCCATCCGAACCTTTTCTAAAGAAGACAAGTGTTTTTACAGAATTCCAGAACAAGTGGATTCCTTCCAGTTAAAGCATAGTCGCCTAATCAATTACCATGGTTTACGAGTCGGATTTCAGTCGTAGAAATTATTTGAATTCTTGTGCACAGTCCGGTGTCTACCACACGTCATCGGTAAGTCTCAAGTAGAGCCAATAATTTGAAATGTTTATCGGAAAAGGACAACGAACGTACCTAATTGGTCCGAGGCTGTTTGTCGAATTTGGCTGAAAAGTAGGATTTTTTCGTAGACCATATTGACTGACTAACATTCCTGGGGACAGAAACGCTCCCAAGTTTAGAGTTTGACTCTTGGATCTGACATCTGAGTAATTAATTCTTCGAACGGTGTGATTTGGATAAGAAATAGGAACTATTTTAAGGCTAAAGCAGTAAGATGATACTTTTGAATCATAGGACAACAAGCTTCCATCAACATCAGCATACCTGTCAACACGCATCCGACCTGCTGACATATTGTCAACATCAAGCAGTAGCTGTGGATCTGCTTCAGCCGATGCATCCGGTACTAGGCATGCTTACCGCCCTCGGCATTCTCCATCTCCGCAACCTCAAACCTCTTCTTGGCTAGAAAGAGATCCTCCAGCTTTTGAGTCTTCTCAGAATGGTGTTCAATACTGCACTTGCTGCAAGAATTGCTGCCAAGGAAATGCTCGAAGAACGTATTTCAATCCTGGAAACGCCAGTTCCAGTGCCCTGGTAAAACAACGGAGCATTATCTGAGGCAGTTGCGCTTCGGTTTTAGGCATTTGATTTTTTAATAATTGTTTATTGAACTAGAACTCAGCAGACGACATGGGGGCATATTTGAAGAAAAGAGCAGGAATCTCTGTTTCGGTGGACTCCAACTCTACTCTTCAGAAGCCCACGTATTCTGTTAGGAATATGCCTGTGAGGTAAACAGAAAACAGAACTACAAACAAAAAGCATTTTGTAAAAATTGTGGGAGATTATACAGACAGACAGAGTGGAGATTCAGAGGCCCTAAAGATTTATTATATTCCAGATCTCTAGCCGAACTACGAGAAACTGTTGCTATTCGCCGGAATTATGTCAAGGAACGTAAAGGGTTGTTTCATGAAACCGGAAGCATGTTTCCACCCAGCACACCGGATCGAGAAGCATCGCCATCTTTGCATCCTGCTGAATCTATTCGCAGTCTTCGATCTACTATATCACCATCTCCGATTCCAGCTTCAACCGACGCTGTGTCTGATACTAATAATGGAATTGTGGACAACTAAGATTTTTTGTTTGTGGCGTCTGCTCTGCAGCATTTGTCTTCATTTTATTTGTACATTATAACTATATTTCATCTTGCTTCTTCTTATACAATTCTGTCCAGCGTAATGTTCAATGTAAACGTGTGCTGTTTATTATACAGGTTAGGTTAGCAATAGATTTCAATACTGTATTTTGCTTCTAGTTTAGAATTTTGGTTCATTCAATATATTCAATATACGTTTGAAAATATCAAACATAAGCAAAACCTACCGCTTTCCTTCGTTTTATTCTGCACTCTGTCATTATTCGTTAAATATTAAAAAAATTCTCTGCTTCTAAAATTTTGCGCTTACTTCACTGCATCACGTAAACTTGTACATGGCAGGACTCGTATCTAAATATCACTTAAAATTCCAGAATATTTTGACTTATGACCAGATCAAATCAAACGGTTTAAGTATTTAGAAGAAAGTTTTAGTCTGGATCTGGAGTCTTGCAGCGTACACGTCTATTTAGAAAGCAAGTGTAAGCCAATTAAACGGCAGCACATATCCAGTGTGGGTCTTATGAAAATTCATAGGGAAGTCAAAATAATACCAGCTGGGCTGGGTCACACATCACACACTTGAACCAACCAGATGTGGTAATAAATAATTCGAAAGCTATTCGAATTGAAATTACGCACCTACGTCTCATGTCTGAAGTCATTACTCCTGTGTTCATAAAAAACGCACAAAGGCAATGGGAATACGGTATTTTCTATATAAATTTCTTACTTGGCAAGGAAAAACTTGATCAGGTCGTGATTTGATTAGTTCATTTACTACCTCTACATAAAAATTCCAATTTAAAGGATAAATTAACAAACCTACGAGATCTAAGTTTCTTGCCGGTGTAGTCGAATAGTCCATTCAGTGGAAGTGGATATATAAAGATATAGAAATATATGGATGACAATTTTAAGTCAAACAAATCATAAATATAAACACTATTCAATTGTAAACCCTCGTAAAGTTGATTCAACGATTGACATAACAGCCTCCATCCAGTCCAGATCCAGAATGTTTCACAGAAAATTATACTGGAAACCCTAAACCAATTATGCTTTACTTCCTAAGGAATAACCACACACAGAGAGGTAGGAAAATAATATTAAGTAAAGTACAGCAACAAACAAATAATTGGTTTCCGTTTTCCTGATTGAATTTGTTTTAACCTAATGCCTTGCCTATACAGTAAGGAGTAAGGAGTTTGTTTTATATTTACCTAGTTTCGGTTCACGAATAAATGCCAATAAGAAAGAAAAATTATAAAAACACGCAAACAATTTTGACGTAAATACGGGTGAATGATTCATGACTTCTTTGCATAGTCACAGTCGGATACAAACAAATATACTCGCTCTCGCTAATCGCAGAAGAATTTGCAGAATGAGAATTTGAATACAGTATGTAGGTAGATCACAACCAGCTCAGAACTGCGTGACATAGCCATTACCCAGCTCAATTCCGACAAAATATCAAGGCGTAAAAGGACTACCATCATACATTGGACTAATTGACTCTTTCAATTTCGTGGCAATGTACTGTTACAATAGGATTTTAAAAACTCTCAGAAATGTCTGAAATCCTATTTATTCCAGATGTTAGAAAAGACTCAGCCAGTCGAGCAAGACTCGTAAGAACATTTCAAAATTTTGCCATGCTTGAAATGCAATCCAAAATATTTGTAGTTTTAACTCACAAATATTCTTTCTATGTAGAGCGTACTAAAATGTTATAAGTTATTGTGTTTCTTGTTTAGGAAAAGCAAGCAGCCATTGAACTAACTAATTGCTCGTCCTACATCCTCGATCACATGATTGACTTACCAACTGCCTGCTGGTGTGGTGATTCCGAGGTTCAGCGGAAGCGAATTTTAGGTTAACGACGAAAGTCGAGAATACTTGTTTGAAATAATTATAAACATAGCTGGAATTTGCTTGAATTGAGAACTGATCTAAAAATGAAACATTCACAGATTCAAAATTCGACGACGAGGATGGTGTGAATTCCAGGGTAAAATATTTGATTTCAAAATATAAGCTTTATATTTCATTTTGATTTGATTTATTTTCTTATCATTCCATTGTTTCAAACAGGACAGCTTTGGAAATACAGCACTGCACTTTGCTGCTCTCCATCGTCATTTTCAATGTATACAAATGCTTTTGGAGGCAGGAGCAAGTCCTAACATTAAAAATAGAGCGGGGCAGACTGCATTGCACCACGCAGTGCTTGGCTTAAGTAAGCTGAAATACGAATCTTTAATTGTGAATTTAAGTGAGCCTCTCCATTTCAATGAAATTCAATTTTGAAACTCAGGTTCTGATGAGAACAGCGTCCAATGCGTCTCCATATTGGCAAATCATAAAGAGACTAATGTCAATGCACAAGATATCGATGAGCCATTAGAAGGCATTATTCGTTCATCAAAAAACAGAAAATACTTGCACGGAAACACGGCGCTGCATTTTGCAGCGTCTCGACGTCTCAGCACATGCGTAGAAATTATGCTGGGCGCTGGTGCGGATGTTAATGCTCGAAATAGTCGTGGACAAACGCCGTTGCATAACGCAGTCTTGGGTTTGAACAATTTTCGAATCTCGTTTCATTTTAATACTGTGCGTTGGTGCGAAGCTTTCTTGATATATTTGGTCTACCTAGGTGCGACTCAAGGTAACATAAAATGTGTTATGATTGTCGCGAAGCACCGGGTCAACAATAGCTCCGTCACAGATGTTAATGTTCAAGACGAGGACGGTGTCACACCGCTTCATATTGCAGCAGATAAGAAATGCTTTCAATGTGCATCTGTGCTGCTGGGAAGGGAAGCATATCTGAACGTTAAGTAAGCGATGATTTCCTGGAGTTTTAGATTAATCAAACTGCTTTCTGTCATTTAATGAATTCTATATCACAGTTTCCTGTTTTTAGATCCAAAGATTTAAGACCACAGGATCACAATTGGCTCGTTATGATATTTGTTAAAATTGGGTATGAAGCTATTTGACTTGACATAGTTTCACATTTTTCAAGTTGTAAGGACTTACTAATTTCAGTGGGAAGATCTCTTTCATCGCCAAGTGGATTGGTTCAATCAACATTAACTTATTTCGTGATAAGAATGAAAACAAAATAATCAAATCCCGATTTGCCTTGCCTCATCTGTTACAAGAAATGCCCTTTCTCGAGGAAAATATTATGGCACGCCTTGACAAGGCTATAACTTACGACAAGGAAGGCGACCCAGGTTCAGTTTCGTCAAATGGAACATGCAGAGTGGAAATTGACTTTCGGTAAGAATATTTGAATCTAGCACTGCTCGCGCTGCGCTGCGCCTCCTTCTGTGTGTCCGTTAAACTTTCCATATAGAATATTTCAACGACCTAAAGATGATTTCTCTTGATTATTCCAGTCCTATTTTGCCCTATTCGGATCCCTGGTTGAATGTGTCCGGAAATACAGACAATCTCAATTTTAACAAACATGAAAAAGAAACTGAATTCTTGGCTGATATCCTCAAAGCTAATCGTTCAACAAATAAAAAGATTCTGACACATCCGGTAGTTGCTGCCTTCATGCATCTCAAATGGAGGAAGATTTGCTGGTTCTTCAAGTTCTATACATTACTATATGTAAGTGGATTGTCGTATTTAAACCCGTATTTAAAAATATTAAAAATAATTTAAATTGCATTCCCATTCCTGCACTTGATTTAATTGGAAATCGAAAATGACAAAAATTATCTCGTTGAATTTAGACAATACTTGCTGGACTTTTCACATTTTATACACTGAGCGTGTATTTAATATATTGCCCGTATCACTCACGACAAGGACCTTCGTCACCTACGATGACCAGTTCCCAAACCAGGAATATTCCAGACAATGATGTTCAAGGACGAGAGGCTGAGCGGAGGATATTTGCTTGGCTAAGCGTGTCAAATGGCGGGAGTCGGAAAATGGGCAAGTTCGAGTTGCCAATATATTTGAAGCCAGATAAACTTTCCAAGAATACTTGAAATGCCACTCTTTCAACGTCGATTTGATTTATTGTATTGTAATATATTTAGCACAAAACAAGGTGTGCAAACCCGATCCCTCGGATTGGCTAATCTTCACGGTTTCGGTTTCTTTGCTTATGATGACCGTACTGGTAGTGCTGGATGAATTATACAAACTTGTCAAGAACTGGAGAATATACTTTCGCACCTACCGCAACTACTTTCAGTGGGTTACAATTATTTGCATCCTGCTGACGGCGTGGCCAATTCCACCCGAAGGACTGAGATTGCACAATTTTCAATATGGTGCTGCGGCGGTAAGGTTGCTAAAAATTCGTCACTGTGTCACTAATATGTGTATTTTTGAGGCATATATATTCGAAGCATAGGCTAGTGAGCAATTATTTTATATTTTATTTCAGTACGGCATGTTTAACTCGTGGGCAATCTTGCTGATCCAGGTAGGAAGATATCCTGTCGCCGGGTTATACGTTGAAATGTTCGCCAAGGTATGTTTATCTCCGATCGAATCGAAAGTGGACAGAAATTGAAATATGTGCTTTTCCTTTAATTTATGCATTTTGCCGCTTTAGGTTCTGCAGAACTTTGGATTCTTTATTGCCGCCTACGCATTCCTGCTGGTGGCCTTTGCAACGGCATTCTGTGTTGTATTCCCTGGAGTAAGCCTTTGCTAAGAACGAACAAAATAATAAATTGTGCCCACAGAGAATTGATTCAACTTTGTACTCGAACTCTAAACTTGCAGTATCCACCGTTTTCGTCCATTCCGCGAGCCATGTTAAAAGTGTTGACAATGATGAGCGGAGAAGTGGATTACCAGGATTTGTTCTACAATAGCGGAGGAGATTCGGGCAAGACCCATACTTGGGGTCGTGGTGGTGAAATGGACCTGTTTCATCCAATCACTGCTCATCTTCTTTATGCCGCCTTTGTCATTATCGTCACCATTGTGCTGATGAATCTACTGGTTGGATTGGCTGTCAACGATATTCAGGTCCGTATCCAACCACATTCATTCGGATCGACTTAGCACTTCTCACATTTTTTTTAAATTGCAGGGCTTGCGTAAAGAAGCTGAGTTGAATCAAATTTCGCGACAAATTGCAGAAATATCAAACTTGGAGAATATTTTCTTTTCTGAAACCCTTCGATGGTGTTTTGACACTTCAATGGGTCGTTGCTTGAGAAGGCATATCGGAATTACAAAAAGCTTGTTGGCTGACAAGTGAGTTGTCACAGTTTTCATTTACCGATGTATGTATCCAGTCTTAAAAAGAAATGACAAGAATGGTCAAAAATGTTGATTTCAGGGGAAGGTACTCGTTTTCTCCAAATAGTAAGATCCGGGATGAGTGTTTACCAGAAGAAATCATGATGAAAGCACTCCAGCTTGCAAATCAAAACTCTGCAACCTGCCCACGAAGAGCAAAATTTGTTTGTGCAACATGTTCTAAGATGAACGAAAGCGCCTTTCAACTTTCAAGCTCGGATTCTGTGGAATAAAACTTTTCAGTTCAGATATTACTAGATTTCTTGGAGAACACCCAGTGTCGTCAATATCCCAAGTAGTGTACAGGGTGAGTTGGTGATTTATGATCTCCCTTTTGAAAAATTGTCCTACCGAAAATCACTAAAGAGAATCGTATTAGAAAGAAACTATTTGAAACCTAAAATTAGAACTGATATAAGAGAAATATTTTGAAGTATGTACGTTCTTTCTGGAATTTAAGCGAGGTTAAAAAACAGAGTATTGACTTGGGCGATTCGTGGAAGCAATGTGCGATTTCGTTCGTTAACAAGGCTCAGTATCGTAAAGTAAAGCATCCCACAAAACTTTAATTTGTTCTTCATCTAACTCGACCGAATTCCTCATGTCAGTGTAACACAAATTTTCGACTTTTTATAAAGATCTAAAAGGAAGTCACAAATTTTATTAATTAGCTTTAGTTTTGTATACTTTAACTCCATTAAGATTATTTCCCACAATTTTGTAAAGAGTCTTGAAAAGGTGGAAACAGTCATCAAATATCATTTTGAGACCGAGAGTATTATATGCGCATAAATTACAGAAACAGATGACTAATTTTCGCTATTTCGATAGCAAGTTAATAATACTACAATACAAACATACACTATATGGTAAATAGGCTTAATAAAAACTATTCTAGAAATATATTTGCAGAGTACAGTGGTATTCAGTTCAACGGAAATTATATCATTGGCAACTCCTAGCAATTAAATAACTTTAATGCTAATTAGCATGACGTAAACATTAACGACATGACTGATTTTGTCAGTCGGAGTTAAATATACACCATACTCGTACTTCTGTACTTTTCATTCTATGTATGCACTGCACCGCTAAAAATGTATTTAGAGTCGCACTACAATATACTACATATATTGTTGTGCATGCCTATATATTATTTAACTGATGAGTTGAATATGCAGAGTAGTATGGCATGGCGGACTAAGCAGCTTGCTAAGTTAAATATTTTTGCGCATTGTAATATATGTACAACAAGAAGAGACTCTATGCGAACTATTTATGTGGGGTAAAATACATTATTACAGAGGGAAGATCATCTTTTTCCCTTTCCGCACACTATTTTATTCATTCACTTGTACTTATATGTATACTAGTATATTACTCTCTTCTTGGGATGAAGTTATTTTTTACTGCACGGTTGGGCTTTTTTGCCCCTAGCAATTCCTTATGTAAAATGTAAAATATCAGATGCATGCTTCCTACAAGGTATACGCACACACGTTGGCTGCGAAAATCATTACAGTTAATTATTCACTGTGTTCATCAAAGCATAGCTGGCCTGTTCTACACACTGGAACCGGACAACAGGATCTGCAGTGTTATATATAAGAAAAAAATAGTCGTTCTACTCACCAAAAATAGTGCTACTACCGCCTACCGCTACTACATAGATCAAACATTTTAATTTGAATTTGATTTAAAACAATTCGTTTTATGGAAGAGTGCTCGTTTTACTACAAAATCAGCGCAGATATTAATCACCGCATGCACCAGTGGCATGAGCTAAAAATGTTCAGGCATTCAAGTTTCAAGTGATCGTTAGTCAGCAAATGTGATTTTACTCAGAAGATGAGTAACAGACCTAAGTAGATCATCCCATCCCATCTCGCTCTATATGGAATATGGAACAAGAACGTATCGTAGAACAAAATAAAACAACTACTATTGTAAAACAAAATCTTTCTCTATGCATACGCCATATCAACTCCGACGGACTACTATAAAATATTAACATTTTGTTTTCCTTTTCGCGTGACTAAGCGACAACTCAGACTTGAATTCAAAGAAAGAAGAGAACAGAAATACGTAGATACCATAATGCGAATGTTACAAGTGCGTCCAGATCCAGAATAGTCGAGGTCGCGCATAGGCAATTTGCAATATTTAAGTAAGATACAAATGGGATTTATATATAATTTAATCTCAAGACTACTGCTCGTTCTAATTTCTTATTACTCAAATGCGTTCTCAATCTGGATGTCTGGGGCACCCAAGCGGACCATTGTAAGTTGTGGAAACCGGGGAATAATTTGTGAATTCAGGCGGATTTACTCACAGTGTCACTAGTGTCGGTATCATTAGTTCTCCAGTTTCCTCATGTTTGACTCAAAAACAAAAGTGGATGATTCAGAAAAACAAGGGACTGGAAATAATAATGCTCAATGTTCCATCGAAATGAGGAACTCCAACTCCAAATCCAGCTTCCATTCCAAAGGCTCAACCTCATCTTCCTCCACATTTACGGATCATGTTTGTCATGACGGATGTATTCACGCCGTGGCCAAGGAAGGCCTCTGCGCAAAAATCGTGCTATTTATCGAAAATAATTCTGCGGTTGAACTGAACTCATTAGATGAAAACGGGCGAACAGCCTTGCATCTGGTAAATTATCTCGGTAAGATGTCAGTCACCTTAACACAACTGCTGATTTGGATTTCTATTTATGTTTTATATTGAAGCGCATGCTTTTGGAAATTTGATACAGATTGTACCTGTGGTGCATGTGTGGATCATGCCGAGAGTTGTATGAAATGTCTACTAGAAGTTGATGAAGGTGTCAATCTGAATCGGCAGGATGCAGATGGAGATACTCCGCTTCACACTGCCCTCCAATATCAAAACGACAAATCGGCCAAATTACTTTTACATTATGGTGCGGATGTTTCTATAAGGTGAATAGAGTTTAACCTGTTGCTGCGTGTAACTATTGAAAATTTAAATACTGAAAGAGTGCAGATGCAAAAAGTTGAACCTACTTGAGACTCGTTGGTTCATTCCAAATCCAGAAATGCCAAGGGAGAAGACCCCTTGACAATTATGGCAATGTCCTTCCCTGATGTCATGGTGGCTGTCTTAGATCGAGCTATTGCTGTTGAGAAGTTTTATCCCAATAGTGAGAAATGTGTGCTCCGGCTGGATTTCGGGTGAGTCAGATATTATTTAAAAGGTTGAAGCAGTGATTCATCAGTAGGTACCTAATACTTACTTCCGAAAACAGAATGGTAGTCGGGTTTTCGGAGCAGGACGATGATGCAAAAAAGCCAAGTTTCAAAAAGGAGTTGACACTTTTGAATTCTGTATTGGGAGCAAGTAAATATTCGAGACACAAAATTCTGACACACCCATTGGTTGTACTCTTCCTCGATCAAAAATGGAAAAGGGTTCGGAAGTTCTTCGCCACTTTCTTCTTTTGCTATGTAAGCCAGCTCGGGTTCGAATATTTGCGAGAAATCGCTATTGCGTCAGATAGAAGGAGGAGCTACGCAAAAGATAAAGCTATTCTAAACATTATAGTGTTCTTGCTCCATCGTCATGCAGTGCAGCAGGCTTACTAGAATATTTTATTGCTCTGAATGACCCGTCGAAATTGAAAGATTGGTTGAAATTGAACTTTTATTTTCTGCAATTCAAACGATACAATCCCATTTTGAAATACGAGTATGGTACGCTGCCGCTATATTACTTTTTTTTTTCGTTTTACCTTATCAGCTATTCTGGCTATTGGCCTACACTAGTTACATCGTGAAAGTATATCTGGTGAGCTGTCCCTGTGAATTCTTCTCCAAGACCGCCATGAAGAAAAGCGCTGTACCTGAACAGGCAACAACACTTCCAAGCGTTTCCCCCCAGCAGAACAACGGAACTCAAGTGGTGGAAAGATGTCATCTGGAAACTGGACTCACGTCAGATGCAATAATTGTTCTGATTCTAACACTAGTGATGGCAATAAACGAGATTGTCAAAATTATTACCATTCCAAGCCTGTATTTCCGGAATAAAATCAATGTGGGAAGCTGGACTCTGATTGCAATGGTAATTCTGACAGCTGGGCCAATCACCATGAGCAAAGACAGCAAACTCCTGCCGTGGCAGTATCAAGCAGCTGCTGTGAGTTATATTTTTAAACCGATCAAAGAATAAAAATGTCAAGTCAGTAACTTTTCAGAAGTCAATCTAGTAATTTTTCAATTGTTTATTAGTTGGCGATTTTCCTCTCATGGGCGTTTATTCTGGCTCAGCTTGGGACCATTCCTTCTTTGGGAAGATACGTGGAAATACTTGGACATGTAACTATTTTTCACCCGCGTTGAATTTCGTAACTAAATATCAATAATTGGTGTTCCCCAAAAATTTAAAAAAAAAAAATCCTTTTATTTCAGGTCCTAAAGAACTTTTCATTGTCAATGCTAACATTTTCTTCCCTCTTCATGGCATTCGCCCTTTCCTTCAACGTACTATTTCCTGGCGTAAGATATAAATATGATATCATTTTCCAATTTGGATGTTGAATACTTGATTACTTACTTATTTGAATGCTGCCATTTTTATTTAGAGCGAGCCATTTTCCCATTTCTTCTATGCAATACTCAAAGGTAAGTGAGAGAGAGAGAGAGAGAGAAAGATATGATATACTTATTTTTGAGGAATCATTATGAAAATGTAAATTCACGAAATCAAATTCTTGTTACTTCAATAGTATTAGTAATGATGACTGGTGAGGTGGACTATCAAGATATGTTCTATGATAATGACAACGATGCCACAACAGGGCCCATTGTTGGTCACATACTCTACGCAGCCTTTGTAATTATTATCAGCATTGTGCTAATGAATCTACTTATTGGTCTCACTGTTAGCGATATACAGGTTAGTGAAACAGTTCTGCTTGGTGCTGAAAAAAATATGCATTCCCCCGTTTAGTGCAGCTTTGTGTATACTTGTTTACTCCGAATTACAGACGCTTCAGAAAGAAGCAGAGCTAAGTCGGGTATTCCGCCAAATCAGCGAAATGCTTAGTTTGGAATGTACTTGCTTTTCGGATCGATTGGGGCGTCGCATAGGTCGATTTCTTCAAGGAAGCATTTCCGTCACACGACACAAGAAGCACGCTGGCTCGAGAGAAAGGTTCGACTCTAAATCAGAATCCGAACCGTTCATCGACAAGTACGAACACCGATTTTCACTTAAACAAGATTCCAGGTTTACTAGTACGATCCCAGGAAGAACCAAAAGTGGTAAACCAGTGGTATCCCACGTGGGTCAAGGTTGGGTTAAATATGTGGGGGTTGCAA